>JAFVLL020024999.1:0-14079 GCA_021397915.2 Tor tambroides | reverse complement strand
CAACACGATCAGAGGGTAGTGCAATCCGATGTGTGCAACCCACTCGACAGGAAGGAAACCACCGCCGCTGACACGCCGTACCGCCAGCACAAGAATGCCTCGAAGAGCGCACTGACTTGCAGACACTTGTAGGTTTGGTCAGGAGCAGAACGACGAACGCTCGGCTCCGAAGCGAAAAGCTGAATATGCGCTGCACCCGCTGCCTACTTATACTCACGCTGTGATTAGTGGCAGCTGGATGCAATATTCGCATGCCAATATCCATTGGCTTGTTTAGATACTCTCATAGGGGATTGGTCTCTCTAAGCGAGATCCCAATTCGTCGGTCACCAACGTGACTCGGAGTGACCGACTGATGGGGAACTTTATTTTCTGATACAAGCAGTTATTTTCTGAAACTAAGATGTTGCATTGAACAAGTGAATGTGTTTACATGCACAATCTTAGACCAATTATGTTTAATAAGCTGAACATGCATAAGGTCATGTACATGTTTGAAATGGTGCTGTTTTACTAAGGGAAGGTCACAAAAGGTTTTAGAAAAAGTCAACTGACACGTTACCTTTGTAGACGCCTTTATTGGAGTTCTGTCAGCTCATTCAGGGTGCAAATATGTGTTTAGGTATTGACGTAAACAAAAACAGATCTCAACAAATCTCAAAATGTCACATGAAGCTTTTTATTGCTGTTGGGTTTATACAATGAGCAGATTTTTATAGTTAACTTCATTTTGTCCATGTACAAGTAAAAGGCCTAAAATCCATCCAGCGTTTCTTTGGTACTTTAATATATAAAGTAAAGAATAATAATAATAAAAAAAAAAACTGCACAAGCTTAAGACAAAATATATTTATTAGAGAAGCAAAGTAAGACTTATATATAAAGTATATACAGTATATATGTTTAATTATTAATTTCTCTCATCCCATTTGGCACTCTCTTTAGTTTTAAGCATTTTAAACCTCATTATGTTGTTTTATTCATGCTTACAAAATTGCCATTGGGGTAAAAAAATGTATTCTCTGAAAACAAGTCTTATGTAATATCTTATTCAATGTTGCACCTCAAGTAAATTTAAGTTGTTTTGAATATGTTTAGATGCTTTTACTGGGAATAAATGAGGCTATCAGCAGGAGCAATTCATTCTTAATGAATTCTCCCTTCTTGGGTGAATTTCTCAGAGACACTGTGAGTATCACATCAGCTCAGCTCCTTCTGAAATATAGAGAAATCAGAAATCAGTCTGGCTGCATGACTGACCATTGTGTGACACAATCCATCTCACTCTTATTTAACACTCTGCTTTATTTAATAAACTGGTTTGCTGGACTGTGTCCATCTCTAATAAGCTTTTATAATCCACATAGAGACGCAGAGAGACTGAATATCCACAGGATGTGATATCTCATGACCCCATATGGAGATGTATACAATGGACAGTATTAGGGTAAATGACAAACCCATTAAACTGAGCAAGTTTGGGGAAGAACTCATGGAGTAAGGTGAAGCTTGAGATTGCTGTGATTTGTGGAAATGAATTGACATGTTCCTCCCAAACTATGGCACCCTTAGCCTCTTATTCTTAAAGAGTAGGCTTTGTCTTGTTTTCCAGTATACCTAACTGTCCTTAAACTTCCATCTTGGTTTAAATGGAGATTTATACATTTAGCCAAAGCATGAAAATTGCATACCCAATTCTTATATGTTTTGTTATAGCAATTTTCAGACACTGAATCTTGATTGCAACTATTATTCCAGCTTTCAACGCATTTGAATATTGAACTGCATTCAATGGGAATCATCCTGTGAATGTTATTGTTGTGTGAATTGCTGTTAGTGGCAGTAAAACACAAATAACTTTTAATCTCTTTCACACAAATTATGACTGCAAGGGCAGATTATCAATTATAATAAAGACTTATTTTCACACAGTTACTTGCAGAACACTATGTTATGACCTTAAAACAGTTTTACCATAGTGTAATATTTGTAAAGTAATGCATTTTGACATTTGTGTTACAAAATCAGCTCCATATGGCTTTTTAATTTTTTAATTTTATTTTTTTTTGCTGTAGTAAACTTGCTCTGTAGCTCACCTGGTACACCTGGAGTTCAGTGCAGGATGCAGAATGCGCGAGTTGAGTACGATTCACGATAAAAGAGCTCAAAGACTTGCAGAAGTAAGTTAAAATGGTTGCTTCAGCAAATGTTTTTATTTCATGTGTGATTTTGCTAACACTGTCTGTTATTTTTAGTGTAGGGTTTACCGCAAGCAGTTATTTAAAAAAAAAAAAAACAATCGAACATTAACCTTTTAGCGCCACTCACCACACTGTAAAAAAGTTGACCCAACTCAAAAAAATAAGGCAACCTATAGCACTCAACTTAAGTTAACTCAACTAGCAACCAACAACTTAAAAACTTTAGTTCATCTAATGAATAAAAGTCAGTCTACTGAGTTTTAAAAGATCTGTCAAATCAACCAAAGATTTTTTAGCATTTAGCAATGCGAATCTTTTTTCTTTTTTTTAACAATCCACTTTCTTTTAGATTTATGTTTATTTTCAAAGCCCATTACATAATATGGGTAGTATTTGCCTCTGAAATCTAAAAGCAAACATTTGTGCTGATAGACAAATGTATTAAATCCAGAAGTTGCAACGAGATGTATATATACCTCAGCACACGATTCTCAACCATGGTGAGACATTCAACAAATGTTAAATCAGTAAAAATATGAACTCAGATCCACATGACAGCTAACTGACAGTGACAACAGCAGCAGCAGCATAAATTAAGCCAGTAAAATGTAAAACAATTGTATTATTTTAATAATAATTAGCATAAAATATTTTCAAGCTGCAATGCATGCTGGGAACTTGTGCAATATTGTTCAATGTAAAATTGTTTGTTCAGATGACTCAATTTGAAAAGTTGGGAGAACATTTGGATATGTTGTAAACAAATACTTGAGTATGTAAGTAAGGTAAACAAAACAACTTTTACTAGTGACATGTTTAAAGTATTTTTGTTCAGTTCACACAAAAAAATTAAACTGACTTCTACTAAAAATTCTTTGTTCAGGCTATTTTTTTACATTTGTTAGAACTTTTCAAATTTCGTTTTTTTTACAGTGCATTTATATTTAATTTATGAACTGCCACGATACATACAGCAACCATTTTAATAAAACGTTGCCAGATTCACATTCAAGTGTTTTGGATAAAACTGAATGCTTTTAGCGCAACTCACTGGATATTTCATTTTGTAAATGTCGCAAAATGTGCAAGAAGTACTGTAATATAATTTTACAGAAATGGTTTGCTATTTTGATTTGTTGCAAAGTCTTATGAATTCATACAACATTTTACGGACAGAGCTTCATACTTACATTTTTTTCATACAAATCATACATTTTTATGAAAATAACTGCACAATTTCGTAAGAAATTACACACTAGTAAAATAGCTACATTTTCCTCATAGATCATATTGAAATTCGCAGACATACACAGATATACTTTCGATTCGATCCAGCTGAAACACATTAAAACAGTGTTTTTCTCATACAGCCAATATCTGTTGGTTACAGAAATAATGCCCCTTTCTCATCCAATATAAAAAGACAATTAAATCAATAAGGGTTATATCGCAAGCTAGCAGCAGTTCACATAAATAATATACATAAGGTCTTACATTTTATAAGTATATATCAATATATATAAGTATATATCATATAAGTCTTAATTCAGCTGGTTTTGTAACACAGGCATCTGAAGCACATGACCTGCAATGCCCACTGGCAACACACAGAGATCAGACACAGAGATCATCCAGTTTCATCCAGATCATTACATAAAATGACAAATGTCCACTATTAATAATTGTAAAGCACTTAAACATATATACAAAACATAACAAGCACATAACAACACGCTAACACTCAGTGCCATTAGTCTGGTACAATAATGTTCAAGGGTGATAACATTTAAATGAACTTCTGTGAGATTTCAATTAAATTGCCAGAAGTTCTTGTTGAGTTATTCAGAGAGAGCGATGAGAGTGACATGATCTCTAATCATGTACATTATTTTTTCTTTATCATGAAAGATAACACAAAATGAAGCTAATTAGAGAACTGATGAGGGCAGAGAAAAAGGCCTTGCCCCGGGAGAGGGAATTCTCTCTCTCTCTCTCTCTCTCTCTCTCGCTAATTCACAGATAGATGCCACGTTCCACCCCTTTCAAATTAAAAACCTTCAAAAACTTAATAGCTATGCCTTGAGCAGTCATCCAGTCAGAGAGATAGCCAAGTGCATTAGGGCAGGCTAATTATTTTACTGTCACATTGGCCTTGTATTACTAATGAGGGGGTGGGGTGGGGGGGGGTTAATGTGACCCATGCATGATGTTAAGTATGGATCAGAGAATGAATTTTTTATTTTTTTTTTTGTGAAATGTGAAGTGTGTACATATTTGTGATAGCAGCACAGCATGAGGGACAGTGAGTCATCTAGCCCTGTTATTAAACATATGCTCATTATTACTTTTATTGACACTTTGTCTTATTTTTCCCTTTTAATAACTGGTTTAAGTTATCTGTAATTTTTTCCGTTTTTTTTTTCTTGAACATTTTATTCACAAATTATTCTGAACATGCATTTATATATGTACTTATGTGTGTATGTATGTATGTATGTATGTATTTATTTGGGGTGTGTCCTTTTCCAGTGCCTTTCATGCAAATCACCATCTGTCCCCAAAAGGAGAAAACTCTTCACATCTAACCCTTGATCAATGCAAATTCCAATTCTTAGTTCCTGTCTCCATTTGGAGGATGTTTGTCTTGGCTTGTTTGAGTATTTGAGGAAATGTTGCAAGACCCTGTTGGAAAAAAAAACAAAAAAACAAAAAACATATGCTGGTTTAAGTTGGTCCTTAACTGGTCATGTGCTGATCCTAAGCTGGTCCTAAACAACTAGCTCCTGCTCAGGACCAGCTCATAACCAGCACATGACCAGCCTAAACCAGCTCAGGACCAGCTTAAACCAGCAGCCATGCTTCAAAACATACCTAACCAGCACATGCTGTTTTTTTTTTTTTCAACAGAGGAAGATTGGCGCGATTCTGTAGCCAGATGAGCCCGTAGTGTGGAGTGTGTCTATACACCCCATACTATGGAGTGTCTATACACCCCATACTATGTATTTTTTCTATGTAAGTCAGGTATGCATCTTTGACCCTTAGATTTATCTTTGAGAATCTGATGTCTTGTATTGATTTGATTTGATATATCTGAATTGACTGTGTAGTTGACATAATACATATTTACATGACTGAAAATAAATTGTTACATGTGATTTTATTCTGACTTACTCTGAGATTATTGACTCTGGTAGATTAAATTAAGTCCATAACATCACAAATCTATGCTCAGGTTAGTAACGGACAAAAATGTATCTTAGGTTGAGCAGAGGGGCCTGATGAGGGGCCAGAGGGGACTGATGTTTTAGAGTTCCGACTAACACATTAGTCATGTATAATTAGACTGTTGTAGAGGCTAATAATGTTTTCTTTTTTTTTTTTTTCATTTAGAACAAAAGAGTGTTGTTGACCAATTTAAATAGGGGTGAGCCTCAACCTCTGATTATAGGTTCTAACCAAGTGTATGTGGGAAACCACAGCATGATTATATAAAGTTACCATTAAAGGAAGTTAGTTTGGTCAACTTGGTTTTATGGTAATGGTCATGACTTCTGGTTAGACATAGTCTTACCTTAAATAAGTGTGTTCAGATCTACTGGAAATAAATATTGTATTCTAGAATGAGCAAAGTAGGTATGGGACTTCTTGAATATTAGTCAGTTGACTGTCTAATGGCCAAGACTGACAAGTTTGTGAGTATGAGATCCGTATACCCGAACGGTATGAGACTCAAAGTGTTATAGGAATCTGAATGAACGAGTACAGTAAAAGAATTAAATAGAATAAACAGATGTCTAGATAAATTATCCTATGAATGATTAATAATAATTGGTATTCTAACCTAAATTCAAGGTCATAATAAAATGGAGTCAGATTAGAACTGAACTGAAATTAAATTACTTTGATCACCAAAAGACCGAACACACTGGAAACCTTCAGCCACCAGCCTCCAGCCAATTGTTGGGCCAATTGGGTGGAACTTACAACTGTGCATTTAGAATTTCTTCACAGTCTGTGTTTGGTTCAGGATTACTACAGCTGTACATGCTTACGCCCTTGTCATTGCCATACATCCCCCTTCTGACAAATTACCCATCAACTTGTACTTTACATGCATGTTGGTGTTCTTCAGCAAAATCAATATGAGCTTAATGAGTTTCATAATCAGAAATAGAGCAGAGAAAGAGAGAGAGAGAGAGAGAGAGAGAGAGAGAGAGAGAGAGAGAGAGAGAGAGAGAGAATGGGCTAGCTAGATGACACTTGTGTTGTGAGAGTGAAGAATTAACTGACCGGAATGCCTACCCCTGCATACACACACACACACACACACACACAAACAAATGGCAAACTGTGCTGTGTTGTGCTTGATTGATTCTGTCACCTTGCATTGTTGTTCTGTAGGACACTTGCATTACAAAACCCTACAGGAATGAATGTGGAATTGTGGGATAGATAGATGAGCAGATGTCATAGACAGAGAGAAGAAGAAGAATGTGTATTTGATTAGAAATATGGGGCAGAAAATGATGAAGAATAAATGACTAATGTACATCTGCCATGTGCTCTCCTTCTCTCTGTTTATCATATTCTGAGCCAGTGCTGTATATTGTATCTGATGAATAATGGATAATAGTGTTATCAAAATATACTATACTAAAATATAATTTACTATACTATTAAAGGGGTACTTCACCCAACATGAAAATTCTGTCATTAATTACTCACCCTCATGTCGTTCCAAACCCGTAAGAACTTCGTTCATCTTCAGAACACAAATTAAGATATTTTGGATGAAATCCGAGAGCTCTCTGACCCTCCATAGACAACAACACAACTGAAATGTTCCCAGACCCAGAAACATAGCAAGGACATCAATAAAAAAGTCCATGTGACATCAGGGGGTTCAACTGTAATTTTGCGAAGCTATGAGAATACTTTTTGTGCGCAAAGAAAACAAAAATAATGACTTTATTCAACAATTCTTCTCCTCCTCATCCTGTCTGTAGTGGCGTGCCGCCACTGTGGAGAGTATCATGACGCATGCACGGCATGTGCTTCCTCTGCATGTAAACATCTCATGCGCGTGCTGCTGCCTAGGTTGAACATGCATGCGCTGTGCCTTTTTTACGAGCAGAGGACAGCACGCACATGCGTTGTTTACACGCAGAGGAAGCACGCGCATGCGTTGTGATACTCTCTCCACAATGGTGTTGATGGCACTGATAAATAAATGTCAACACATATCATTAACAAATGTCAAATCAGCAACAATGGTACCATAATTGTTGCTTCTGTCCAGCTATCCATTGTCCTCCGCTTTTCTTGAACCGGGCTGCGATGGCAGCAGGCTAAGTAGGGCCGCCCATACTTCCTTTTCACTTCCTTCAGCTCCACCTGGGGGATCCCAAGGTATTCGCAGGCCAGCTAAGAGATATTGTATAATACCTCCAGTGTGTCCAGGGTCTGCCCTGGGGACTTTTCCCACTTGGACATGCCTGAAACAACTGGAAAGCGTCCAGGAGGCGTCCTAACCAGATGTCCAAACCACCTCATCTGGCTCCTTTCAACATGGAGGAGCTTTGGCTCTACTCTGAATGCCTTCTGGGTATCCAAGCATCACACTGTCTCTCAGCATCAGCCTACACAAACTGCGGAGAAAACTCATTTTGGATGTTTGTATCCATGATCTTGTTCTTTCAGTCATCACCCAAAGCTCATGACCATAATTGAAAGTAGGAACATGTATATTGACTGATAAATTAAGAGCCGTAAGCTCAGCTCCCTCTTCACCACGACCGCATTACTGCTATCACTGCACCGATCTGTTTATCAAGCTCATGGTCCGACCTACCCTCACTCAAAAACAAGATCGTGAAATGCTTGATCTCTTCCACTTGGGGAACTATTGTTTCACACCCCCCCGCAAACAGCCCGAGTAAGTGCTGAAATTCACAGGCAGATGAGGCCATCAGGACAACATGATCCACATAGAGCTGAAATACCACCTTAAGGCCCCCAAAGAAGACACCCTCTGCCCCCCGGGCTGCACCTTGAGATCCTGTCCATCAATATCATAAACAGGATCGGTGATAAGGGACAGCCTTGGCGGAGTCCAGCACTCACTGGGAACAAGCTCAAAATACCGCAGAGAATCTGAACGCAGGTTTCACATTGGTTGTAAACAGACCAAATGGCATGCCTCAGCGGCTCCAGTTTGCCATACCCCTGAACTTCCCCCCACAAGACACCCCAGGGAACCCCACAGGGAACACGGTCATAAGCATTCTCCAAGTCCACAAAACACATTTAAACTGGATAAGCAAATTCCCATGATCCCTCCAGGATCCTTGCCAGGGTATAAAGCTGGTCCACAGTTTCACATACAGGATAGAATTTGCATTGTTCCTTCTCCATTCAAGATTAGACAACTGATCTGAATCTCCTTTCCAACACTCTGGCATAAGCTTTCTCAGGCAGGGTGAGGAGTGTTACCCCTCCGTAACTGAAACACACCCTCCGGTCCCCTTTTTTAAAAATGGGAACCACCACACTCATCTGCCAATCATTAGGTGTTGTATACAGAATTCCCATGCTATGTTGAACAGGCATGTATGCCAAGACAGCCCAATTTCATCCAGTGCCTTCAGCATCTTCGAGCAAATCTTGTACACCCTTAGTGCCATGCCACTTCAGAGTTGTTGTTGTTTTAACTGCCTCAGTGATTTCTACCAGGGAAATGTGCCAGGGTTCCTCTGAATCATTCAGCCCATGCATGTCCTCTGGGTTAAAAAGCTCCTCAAGTGTTCCTTCCACCTCCAGACTAAATCACAGAGAGTTAAGAAAGTCCTCCCGACTTACCACAGCCTGGACCAGTCCATGCTATCCCCACCAAAGTCACATGATGGTTTGCCAGAACCTCTTTGAAGCCGACAAAAAGTCCTTCTCCACAGCTTCTCCGAGTTCCTCCCATGACCAAGTTTGGTCCTTCTACCCTGCCCATACCTGTTGGCAGAATTGAAAGACTCACGGATAACAAACCTGAAAACCTCCACTGCTAGTCAGAGCCTTTCCACCTGCAGCACAATATCACACTGAGGTGACCCTCTCGTTTACCGAGCTAAACCCCAAAACAGTGGTGAGAGTCGGGGACTTGTGAGTATTTCCATACTCGCTCAATGTCTTTCACCCTGGGGGACTCCAGAAAAGGAGAGAGTCCAACCTCTTACCATGAGTTTCGATCCAGAAACCAAGCTGTGCATGGAAGAGAGGCAAACTATATCCAGCTGGTAACGCTTAACCTTCTGTATTAACTCTAGCTCCTTCCCCACAACAGAAGTCACATTTGATTTGCCAAAAGCTAGTTTCCAAGGTCCAGTTTTTTTTCGGAATCCAGAGCCTAGCCACCATACACTCTCCTGTAAACTCCTCTCCAATGCCTGGCTCCATGAGAGTGTCCCGATATCCTTATTTCAGGCAGGGTCTTTCTTTCTCTTTGTGATCTCTTAATAGTGGTGCATGGGATCATTCTTTGTCTGGCCTCTCACCTGGGACCAATTAGCCTAGGGAGACCCTACCAGGAGCTTAAGCTCCTGACAACACAGCAGGCTTGCTAATGCACTCAAACCCCTCCACCATGTTAGGGGTGATCCAAGAAGGGGTAATTGTTGTTTTTTATGCTCAAGTCATGCTAAAGAAATGTATTTTTTAGCTTTGTTCTATGCATGCATGTTCTAAAGTAAAAGATAGCTGCCTCTTTCAAAAAGTAATTCAGGCAGAACTTTCATTCCGACAGCTGCCATATTGAGCAATGTCATTCATTTATGAGCCATTAGTGTCCTCCTCCCTATAATGTCTCTAGCTGCTGTACTAAGAAAAAGCTCAAACAAATAAAGCTTAGTGTCAGGGTGGACATGGATCTGTGTAGTGGGTTATATTGTAGCTCTGAATATTTTGCCAGTAGCCCCAGATATTATTTTCTGACTTGTCTTGCTTCTTCATTCTCTTTGTTTATGTGTGCAATTTTATTGCAATGGAGATTTGCATAATATGAAATTGGCTGTAATTTAACATCTTATATACACTGCACTCAAAAAAGTGAAAAGACTGTTTCATTTTATATTGGTCTAATGAAAAATCATGGTTTTCAGTTTAAATCTGTTTTGTTCAGTTTGTGTAAAAGTAAATAACCCTCTCCATAGAAAAATAAATAAAATAAAATAAACATTTTTTTTTTTTAAATAGTATTTTTCGTTTGACACCAGAGTGTTGTTGTGCAGAACACATACTGGCTTGGCTTTACTGACTGCAGAAATTATTTTATAAATAATGCATAGTTTAAAAAGATATTTTAAAGGGTCTCTCAAAGTTGTTTTTCTTCTTCATTTGTTTCTGTGTGCAATAGAGTGATTTGATGGGTTATGTTTTGGGAACTGCAATTCCAAAATATCATGTGAAGTGCCCGTTGTGAGTCCTATGTGGATTATTCAAGGAAAAAAAAAAAAAAAGGTAAATTCACAAAAATGTATTCATGTCCTTTCATGTTATATTCAGGTTATTAAATCAGTAGAAGAAGGTCTGTATTTAAATATTTAAAACAATTTATTTATAATTGTTATTATTTTTCAATATTTAAATATATTTTTTTCATTGTTTGTTTTAGATGTTTTAGTTGTCCAGCCAAGGATTTTCTTTTCTTTGTTAATATTTCCGAATTTCACATTATGAATATACAATTTTAAAGGCCTTTGGTGAAGGTAATTAGTAAATTTATTTTGTTTTCCCCAGTATTAGTAATTAAAAAGCACACATTTTTATTTTGGACTAATTAGCTCCAGAAGAGCATGTTTTTATTTATAATTAGAGAATAATTATTAAAGAAACATATTCAGGGTATCATTTAACTGTATAATAGCCAGGTCACAGTGTTTCTCTGTCTAAAACATGGGCTCAGCCCCTGATGTTGGTAGTCTAGTCACACGCCTGGAATCAGCTTTGTGAATCCAAATACATTTTCAGCATTTAATATGTGTGATGATAATTTATGATGTCCTGTTGTTTTCTCAGGTGGCTATCAACCGGAAGACAAAGACGCACCCCCTCACATCTCTTATTTCTTAGTTTTATCTGTAAGTGCCTCATTGAAATGTATAATACGAGTTAAAACCAGATTTTCTGATTTGCATTCACCAAACATTTTCTTATTCCTGGCAACCACGATGTGTGTGACAAAGTTTATTATATATTTTATTATGTGTGAAAGCATAGATTCATCGTTCTCAAGAGGCTGTTAAAAAAACTTTCTCTATTAAAACAATATATTACACTGACCTTTTCCATAACAGAACATTCACCATTAACTTATGAGATATTTCATATAGGTCAGAATGTAACAGTTTTTAAAAGTCATCTAAATATTTCAAAGCCAAGATCATGGGGGTCAGTATGAAACGTTGGATGTGCGTAAATGTCTGTACTTGTGGCATATTTCAAAACACACACACACAAACACACGGAACAGTTGAGGCCAATGATTCTTGTAAATTAGGACAACAAAAAGAGAATGCCAAACCTCTTAGGGAACATTTGCACACATAAACAAACCAATTTCATAGATTTTCATATACTCCAGAGACATAAATTTCAGACTGTCATCAAACACAATTAGATAACTGCATTAGCAGCTCACCAGATCAAATCAATCATGCTCAGAGACCGAGACAGAAAAACAAAGAAGGAAAGACAAAGACAAGTGGTCTCTTCCCAAACTCTAGTGAGCTGCCTCGCTGTCTATGGTCCACAGAGGCAGTTACTTTCTAAGGCACCATACGAACCAAAATGGAACCCCATTAGTGACTGATTTGAAACACTAGCCAATAACTCCATTAACTCTCACTTACCAAAACAACTCTCCTCACAGAGACTCTACAAACACTCACAACTGATTCCAACAGAGTGTTGCCAGGCTAACCATAATCTAATTAGCACAAACACATGGAGTAGCTACACAAATAGTTAGTTTTGTTCCAAAATATTGTGCTACTTTCTAAAATATCTTGTTCTGGTCATATTCTAAGGCAAAAGTATCAATCGAAAAGGCGATCCAATTTCACTGCAATAAACACAATAAGATTCAACATGACTGACAAAGATAAGAGAAATGTTATATATACTTATATTTCATTAATAGTGCTCTGTAAAGACCGCCAAAGGTTTCTGTAGCTCACTTGGAAGGCTGCACCATCCAGAGATCGCATTTGTTGGCTGCATACGTCATTGACTCTGCCTCATTTCAGATAAGTAGCCTAATCATTGCTTTCCAGAATAAGAAAGAAATTACAGTAATTGACACCTCACAAGAAATGAGACAGCTTATTTACAACGTCTTTTTGCAGCATTGAGCATTTTAGCCAGGGTCAAACATGTTTATTGAGCATGTGAATGCAGTGGACAATCAGAGGCTTTTAAGGCAGAATCTGCCCAATATGGCAGAGTTTGTTTAGCGAGAGCTCCGCATACTCGCAAATCATTTCACTATAACCAAAAAAGTATAAACACAATGTAATAAGAGATTATTATTATTATTATTATTATTATTATTATTATTATTTGAGTTTTAACATGAGTTTTAATTCAGTCAGTCAGCTTGTGCTGCAGGGGAACTGAAGTGACATCAGCTTCATTGTTTATAAAGAGAGTGCTATTTGTTTGGTTTCTGTACATAACTTACATACTAACTGCTTTAACCCTTTTGAGGGCTATATGTGTTTTAACATATTATTTACTTTTAATGTACTTATTAGTAATAGCTTTAATATTTAACAAATTTATTAAATATTCTTATTTTCAAATAGTTTAGGTTATATACAGGCAATGCTATGAAGGCATGGGAAGGGCTTAATAGCATTATGGGAAGAGAGAAGAGTAAATAGGTGTGTTCCTTACAAGGTGCACCATCTGTAGAAGATTTAAATGTTTTCTTTACTAGGTTTGATAGGGGGGATTGTACTACTGAATGTGAGAGAATATGTCTTAATATTCCAGCATATTAAACTTAAGGAGTATGAAATAGCAGCCAGTCTTGCTAGCATTAAGCCAAATAAAGTACTTGGCCCAGATGGGCTAAAGGGTCTTGTGTTAAAAGATTGTGCTTTCCAACTAACTAGTGTCCTTACCTGTTTGTTCCAGCTCCTGCTAAATTTTAGGGTGGTTCCAAATTCATGGAAAGAAACAAAGATTGTCCCAGTACCTAAAATATCTAATGCCAATCAGTTAAATGATTTTAGACCGATAGCTCTAACATCCATGTTGGGTAAATGTATGGAACGAGTATTAACAAGGCATATTTGGAACAGTGTAGTCAAAGATTTGGACCCCCTTCGGTTTGCTTATAGGGGAAAGAGGGGCACCGATGATGCTGTTATAACCTTATGTGATTTTGTAGCTGAACACATTCAGATGACCACAAATTATGTTAGGATTTTATTTATAGATTTTAGTTCAGCTTTTAATTTGATTCGGATTGATATTCTTTTGCAAAGATTAATTAATTTAGGAGTGAATTGTAGCAAATTTAGCTTAAAAGGGAATTGTAAATAAATAATTACAATTAATTATGATTAATTACAATTATTTATATCGGCTGACAGTAATAACTGTTGCAGAATTAAATTGCCATCAACTAATCTGTTCGTCCAGCGAACATTCAGTTTAAGTTCATATCAACTCTAAGAAAGGATATTTTCTCGGCCACAGAAAATACTTTTCTAAGTATTAATGCATTCGAGCATGTAGTAAGGATCAAAATCGTAAAGGGACATTAATATGCAAAGCAGAATCAGAAACTCATGTAATTTGTGCACACAACTTTTATTAACTA
>JAFVLL020024998.1:8071-29385 GCA_021397915.2 Tor tambroides | reverse complement strand
TCATTTTGATTGCATGATTTAGAAACACCCAGCAGTTTGAAAACGCCCAGAAATTCAGAAACGCCCACTTTTGCTCTGCAGAGACCTCAGTCTCACTCGATTTGAGACAGGGGAAAACATATTAGGAGATTAAAAAAAAAACACTGGATGGATTTTTATCATTATAGGATGGTTGTGTACAGGCACTGCCAACACACATTTCAGTACAATCAACTTGTAAAAGTGGATATAGCATTATATGACCCCTTTAAAATACTATTTTAATGACCTAAAGAACCTTCTTCCACTGTAAAGAACCTTTTGTGCACTGGAAAGGTTCCATGGATGTTAAAGGTTCTTCGTGGAACCATCAATGCCAATAAAGAAATTGTATTTTTAATAGTGTAGGCAAGTTAAATACCTCTTGCCATTTATGTACTCAACGGATGTAATTATGCTCAATCTCTGCAAAAAACAAACACTGGCATAACATTTTGAGTCAGCGGAAGTAGAACTAAATACAATGCTGTACATCTTTCACATTCCAGTAATCACAGTAGCCATATTCATAATCTCAATTATTATTTCAGTTAATTGTAAACCAAATGCCTGTGTCAAAAATGACAGCAGGTTGCAGTAGCTGTCACCTAGCACTGCTGTTTCACAAATCTTTCCTGAACAGTGTGCTATTCTCAGAACGGAGGGAACGAACGGTCTGAACTAATCTCCTTGGGAACAGTTCTGTCTCGCCATATTTTACATGTTCAGTAGTGTGTTCATGTGTGCACAGGTTTGAGACGTTTGCCAAGAACTTCCTGTTTTGTATGAGCTCCATTGTCAAAAAACCCATCCCTGCTGTTCAGAAGGAAAAAACAAGTCTGCCTGCACTGCGTTTTGCACATACTTCAAATGTTAGGAAAGTAACACCTTTGGAGAGAACCAGATGCTCTTTTCTAAAGAACATTGAGATGTTAGATATGGAAATAAGTTGTTGTTGTTGTTGCTGAAGGGCCATCGTATCTCTGTCATTAGCATCAAAAGTATCTTAAGCTATTTTATTTTGTATCCTTAAGATGAAATATGCTGATGTGGACACATTTTTGTGAAATCTCCCTCAAAAGCACTGCTCTGAGCTGAGTCCTGATTATAAACTCCACAGGGGCCTTCTGACAGGTAAGACTAAGCCTAACTGGATGTGACAGGAGCAGAACGAAAACCGAGAGAGAAAAAATATGACTATTATTGCCTATAAATCATCAAACTAGCACAAAAATAGCTTATTCCACACATCAACAAAGTGCACTACGCTATTATTCATCCTATACAATGTTCTGTCAGCAATTCAGACTTCTAATTTGATTTCTTTCATAGACTAATAACAAAAATTTAATTTTTTGCTTTTTTTTTTACAAGTCCCTTGGCATTTGTCACTATTTTCTTTTCAACCCGAAATGGATTTTATGTTTCCTCTTCAGACAAACTGTCATTTTTGCCTGGCCTTGATAAAAATTTCAGATCTTCTTCCTCTAGTTTTGATATATTTTGAACTAACACATGTGCAGAAGCATAAATGATCTCTTCATGGTGAATCATTGTTGTCAGTATGAAGTAAACACCTTTACTCATCTATTGTGTGTTGGTACTGTAGGTTGCACTACAAATAATTATGATCCATCATTTTGATGGACTAGGTTATGTATTTAGATAACATGCATGCTATGTTATTCATGCTCTAACAGTGATAATTAAAGCCTTTGTCATTTTCAAATCATACACTGCCTTCATGTGCACCTGGGAAATCAGAAGATACAGCAGATTCAAGTTGGAAACAACACAGAAGTAGACTAAACAAAATAATTATATTGTGAACAATAAACAAATACTACATCTGAGTGATTTTAGACTCGTCTATCAATTGATCTGTACATCATACCTTTAAAATTATACTACAGCATGCAAAATAACTTTCAAAATCATCCATTATAATTCACTACAACTTCTACAGATCTCTCTCTCTCTAAAGATTTCAGATATTATAAATGATACTATAGATCAGTGTTTCTGCAGTTTTAAATCAACACAATAGTACTAATAAACTGAATGTGTTTTAAATACACAATAACCAGGTATATATATATATATATATATATATATATATATATATATATATATATATATATATATATATTTATTATTTTTAAATCTCATTAAATTTGTTAAAAAATGAGCTCATTTAATATTGCTTGTTCCACTACTACTAGCCATTTTTATGCATAAGTTTCTTCTTTTTTTAATGTTAAAACTGTATAACCAAAATGAAGCAAACTTTTTTATGCAATTCAAATACATAAATCTTAAATTTAGGCCTACATATTTTGGGGGGTGTATGCTTGTGAACTGCCAACGTATAAAGCCGTGCAAATTCATTTTAGCTATGATTTTATTATTATTTATATACAGTATCTCACATAAGTGAGTACACCTCTCACATTTTTGTAAATATTTTATTATATCTTTTCATGTGACAACACTGAAGAAATGACACTTTGCTACAATGTAAAGTAGTGAGTGTACAGCTTGTATAACAGTGTAAATTTGCTGTCCCCTCAAAATAACTCAACACACAGCCATTAATGTCTAAACCGCTGGCCACAAAAGTGAGTACACCTTCTAAGTGAAATGTCCAAACCAGGGTCCAAAGTGTCAATATTTTGTGTGGCCACCATTATTTTCCAGCACCAAGCCTTAACCCTCTTGGGCATGGAGTTCACCAGAGCTTCACAGGTTGCCACTGGAGTCCTCTTCCACTCCTCCATGACGACATCACGGAGCTGGTGGATGTTAGAGACCTTGCGCTCCTCCACCTTCCATTTGAGGATGCCCCACAGATGCTCAATAGGGTTTAGGTCTGGAGACATGCTTGGCCAGTCCATCACCTTTACCCTCAGCTTCTTTAGCAAGGCAGTGGTCGTCTTGGAGGTGTGTTTGGGGTCGTTATCATGTTGGAATACTGCCCTGCGGCCCAGTCTCTGCTTCAGTATGTCACAGTACATGTTGGCATTCATGGTTCCCTCAATGAACCGCAGCTCCCCAGTGCCAGCAGCACTCATGCAGCCCCAGACCACGACACTCCCACCACCATGCTTGACACCAACTGAACCAAATAAGTTTATCTTGGTCTCATCAGACCACGGGACATGGTTCCAGTAATCCATGTCCTTAGTCTCCTTGTCTTCAGCAAACTGTTTACGGGTTTTCTTGTGCATCATCTTTAGAAGAGGCTTCCTTCTGGGACGACAACCATGCAGCCCAATTTGATGCAGTGTGCGGCGTATGGTCTGAGAACTGACAGGCTGACCCCCCACCCCTTTAACCTCTGCAGCAATGCTGGCAGCAATCATGTCTATTTCCCAAACACAACCTCTGGATATGATGACGAGGCCTGTTCCGAGTGGAACCTGTCCTGTTAAACCGCTGTATGGTCTTGGCCACCGTGCTGCAGCTCAGTTTCAGGGTCTTGGCAATCTTCTTATAGCCTACACCATCTTTATGTAGAGCAACAATTCTTTTTTTCAGATCCTCAGAGAGTTCTTTGCCATGAGGTGCCATGTTGAATTTCCAGTGACCAGTATGAGAGAGTGAGAGCGATAACACCAAATTTAACACACCTGCTCCCCATTCACATCTGAGACCTTGTAACACTAACGAGTCACATGACACCGGGGAGAGAAAATGGCTAATTGGGCCCAACTTGGACATTTTCACTTAGGGGTGTACTCACTTTTGTGGCCAGCAGTTTAGACATTAATGGCTGTGTGTTGAGTTATTTTGAGGGGACAGCAAATTTACACTGTTATACAAGTTGTACACTCACTACTTTACATTGTAGCAAAGTGTCATTTCTTCAGTGTTGTCACATGAAAAGATATAATAAAATATTTACAAAAATGTGAGGGGTGTACTCACTTCTGTAAGATACTGTGTATCTCACAGATACACAAATGTATAAAATAATATATATTTTATATATAAAATATATATATATAATCCTTTTGTAATTTTGTGGTTTTCAATATCATTTTATGTACAGTTAACATCATCACCAAGCTTTAACAAAAATTTCTGTAACACTGTCACTCAGACATTAATAAACACCATTGTTATATTTCCATGTTTTGCTGTGATGTTTAGGCCGCCTCCGACTACCCCCAGAGTCTCAAAGATATTGGCAGAAAGCGCTGGAAAATCAAACAGCCACCCCTGCACAAAAACACTTACGATTATCATCCAGCCCACTCTTTCTGCTGCTCTATTGTGTCTGACCGTGTACTGCGTGTTTCTCATTTAAAGGCAATGTTCACTTTCACTACTTCAAACTATTTCATGGATGAGGTTAGTACAGACAACATAAAGTAATAACCACCAAGAAGAACCTTTTCATTGCTAAGGTTGCTCCTATATAGCTCAAGAGACTTAATGGAGTTCTCAGTTATTCCTCATTTCTTCTCAGATATTTCTAAAATACCTGAGAAGAAAAAGATCCATTTGCTCTCTATTTAATCTCAGACACAGGCACTAAATTAGCTATTTTTGTGATCCATAATTATGTGTTGTCTGGGCACTTAACTGTTTATCTGGATTAGTTAGATTATTTTCCCTCTCTGTTTCAACAGAAAACAGAATTAATAAAAATGATCAAACCAGATGAAAATGGCAAACAAAACATTTCTCTTTCCTTTTTAGTAAGCTGTTGAAAACATCTCAGCTGTTCTAAACTACATCTGCTGAAAATTCCCTGGTGATTTGTGAGCCTAACAATTCATCAGCATTGAAAAACTCATTTCTCACCTGTGAATTTTTTATAGGCTAATATTTCTGCAACCAAACTCTTTCTTTTGTGCTCGTTGTGTTCTGGGATCCATCATGTTTCCATAACCTTTCTCAATCAGCCCTTTCTCTGCTGGATCAGGTATTGCAGCACCTTCTGTGACTTATTCTTCACCCTTTTCCTGCCCTTTACCATCTTGAGTGGCGCCATCAGCTCGAGTGCTGCTCTCTGACTCTTTCTGAAGATAGGAGAGCACTACAGGTCCTTCCACGTCATATCTGAAACCTCTTAGTTTCCTTTCTCTCTAAATATTACATTATCAAACTTATCTTTTATTAATTTGATCATAATATTTTGTTAATTTTGAAGACCAAGAGAGATTACTTGGTCAACGACATTAATGTCTCCTGAAAGAAGCTACAAAAAGGGGATTTGCAGAGCATTTTTGAAACAAGTTGGCCATGTCAAGATAACCTGTACTCTACTGAACATTAAAGAACACCGTCTTCCTCAGCGGGTCGACAAGTGGGAACATGACTAGTAAAGAGCTATTTCACAAATTTGTAACAAAATCGGTGATATATTTTGTGCACCAGTGCCTAAGAATGGTTTTGAGCATTTTTGCATTCACTGTTCCTTCTTCTAGAAACTCTTCAAAAACTGATTTTTTTCTGCTTTTAAATAGTTTTAGACATTCAACTAAAACATTACACTAAAATATTTTAAACATGCAATGATTTGGTGACAAAATTCCTTACCAGCACATCTGTACTTTTATTATTTGTCCCTTGTTTTTCGTAATGTCTATTGTGTTAATGTTATACACTGTTGTTCTTCAGCCAAGTCTTTAACCATAAAGAACAAAATAGATCAAATAAAAATTAATTAGGGCTGTCAAAATTTTAAAACCTTTCATTAAATTAATGAAATGGCAATCAATTAAGGTAAACTGTAACTTTTATTATGCCCAGCGATATATTAAAAGTTGGATGTATAGTACATCCATCTTTACCTGCATACAGTACACTCTTGTAAAGCAAAATACTACTACTGTATATAGCAAATCCCAGCTGCATGAATGTTTATACCATTGCAAATATTTAAACTGTATTATTGTACATCTCTATATATAAAATTGTATGTGTATCCATCTAACATACAGTACATATAAGCAACATATACTACATAGCCAAAATGTAAACTATATTATTGGCTAGTTCTAATTTGCTTAATGGATAGCTCACCCAAAAATGAAAAATCTGTCATCATTTACTCTCCCTCATGTTGTTTCAAACCTGTATGAGTTTCTTTCTTTTAATGTACACAAAAGAAGATATTCTGAATAATGTTGGCAACAGTTGATGGTAGCCATTGACTTCCATGGTATTGAGAAAAATACTGTTTGGATACCCACATTCTTCAAACTATCTTCTTTTGTTCTTAACAGAAGAAAGAAACTTGAGGGTGAGTAAATGATGACAGAATTTTCATTTTTTGGTGAACTATTTCTTTAAGATATTATACATTAACATAATTTTCTGTAAATCTGCTTAAAATTAATGTTTATCTAAATAAATGTGAAAAACAAAAACAAGTGAAATAATTTTTCTCATCTGAAAAAATTAAGTCTGACTAAATCAAATTTCTAAAGTCAAAACTAAAAATTCACTTTCAACCAAATATATTTTTATGAATATCTGAACATACATGTATATCAAAATAAAGAAGGGAGCCTCTACTTTTAAACCAAAAAAAAAAGAAAAAAGATCAACATGAAATGTTGGCAGGTTTAATTTAAAAAAGCAACATTTTGAGCAAAAAGCTGAGAAAATCACATTTTTATCAAATACTACAGTACATCTGGATCATATTCAGTACGATGATCAAAGCAAAGATGCAGACCCCCAAAGCTTGCACAGTTCTTTACCACTTCCTGGATCAACATTAGGCAGTTTTCATTTAGATGCTGTTTATTGTTGATGATCACATTATTTTTCATATGCATATCACTGTAAAAAATGACTGTGATTTTAACGGTAAAAAACTGTGAAAATGCTACAGTAAAAACCTGTTAAATGGTTAACGGTAAGTTCCTGTAAAATTTACAGGGAAAAAGCATAAACTGACGTTCCCAGAATTCCCTGCGTTGCATTTCAAATTTTGTTTAAATTTGATGTTTTTTCTTTGAAATAACTATGTTTCTTCTTAGTTTTTTCTTATCAGTTATGTTTATTAGGGTTGTATGTTACATCTAATGTTGTTAAATTAATGTTTATTGCATATTTCAGTTTAATGAGTCTCTCACCATGATGGTGTTTAGTGCTTATGTGAATGACACTGTGCACCTTCTATATATGTTATTATTTAAAAGCTGCTTGTGATGGGCTTTGGTTCATCATGTGACTTTCTCATCACCACCTGCTTTTGGTGGTTATCAGTGTATTTCAAAGGTACAAAACAGATTTCAGTACTTCAATAGGTTGGTATATTAACATTATATTAGTTAATGAAATTACGGTATTTAACTGTAAATTTAAGGTAAAACCTAAAATGTTGTTTCCGTATTTTTTACAGTAGAATTCCGGCAACCACAGCTGCCAGTTTTTTACCGTAAATTTTACAGATTTTTTTTTACAATGTGCATACATAAGAGATTGCTAATTTCTGCATCTTCCTCGCCTGTGTTTTTGATCAGCATATTCTAGACTCATGCAGGAGATGCATAATGGCGCCCCCAAGCGAATAACAGTGAAAACATGGAAACCCGGAAAATTCTGTGTTTGGCGGGGAAAGAGTTAAGCACACTGAAAAAAGTGACCCAATTAAGTAGCCTCAGAATCATTTTACGTGGTTCACCGACAGAATTAATTCTGTTTTAGACATTTTTTGACATATAACTGAATTATAGAACTGTCCAAAGTAGCTAACAAGTTACCAACAAATAGTACAAATAGCATGTTAAATAGTACATACATAGTACATACATACATGCTAAAGTGTTAAATGTTCTTTGAGCAAAACAGCAATAAAATGTACTGTACGAGTTCACAGCCTAAGCAAATGCTCCACTTTGCTCCACAATGGTAACTATAGTATAATTTAAATGGTTCTAATAATTCCAACATAACTGAACATTTAACACTACTAAACACTATCAAGTCTCCCGTTTTTCTCATCTTGCTCAAAAACATATAAAATGACGCTTAATTTCATACTTTTACTCTCCTCATTACGTCCCAAGCAAAGCATGCTGTCATGTGGTTTTCACAGAATGCTAAATTGTCATTTGATTTGAAGTAAATAGTTTAAATTACACCAACAAAACTTAGTTTTACTTCCAGTTAACTAAACATTTTACTTTAGCTTAATGGCAAGACAGAAAAGTAAATTAATTAAAGGGTACGTTCACCCAAAAATGAAAATTAGCCTGTGTTTTACTCACCCTCGAGGCATCCTATAGGTGTATATGACTTTCTTCTTTCAGACGAATCCAATCGGAGTTATATTAAAAATTGTCCTGGCTATTCCAAGCGTTATCATTGCAGTGGGAGGGTGTTTCTGCGCAACACGTTTTATTATGGATGCTCGTGCTTTATTTGACGTCTTTTGGACTGTTGAACAGAAACATCCACCCACTGCAATGATAACACTTGGAATAGCCAGGACACTTTTTAATATAACTCCGATTGGATTCGTCTGAAAGAAGAAAGTCATATACACCTATAGGATGCCTCGAGGGTGAGTAAAACACAGGCTAATTTTCATTTTTGGGTGAACGAACCCTTTAAGTTGGATCAAGTATAAAATGGTCTTTAGAGTAACGACAAGGCATATGCACTTTTTTCAGTGCATACTAAATGTATTAAACTGACAGCCCTAATAAAAGAGCACCAGAGAAGAGAACCAATGTCACAGTCACTCCACTGATGCAGGTGAACAGAGGGAGAAAGGCAGCTCACCTGAGGTGTCATCCCGTGACAGAGGTAAAGGATGGGAATGTTGTCAGTGTCTGGCCCTTGGTCGAGACACAAGTCAGTCTTCAGAGAGTTTCTCAGCTGAGAGAAAAATAGCATCATCAGAATTAAGTGGACAATCATTCAAAAATGCATGTCATTTTTCACTGTTTCCCCTCTCTTTCACATACAACACATACAGCTGATAAAACTCAAGGCTGTTTCTCACTTGCATCGTAATGCGGTTCAATTCTCCTCCTAATTACAGGTTCTAATTATAAAATTCATTTTCATAAGTGTATGCACACTCATGAATCATCTAAATGATATTCCAGCCAAAGTCCTTGGTGAAGTAAAAGAGCAGTACTGTCACGCCTTCCACGAATAACTTGAACTCGCTGCGCTTCTGTTTACCTGATTTTACCTCCAGAGTATAAAGAGCCTATTAGTAAAATCATTTCATGCAGAGCCTCAAAAACAATTTTTCTCCATAGTCTTCAAAGCGTATTGCAACTGTTACGTCTAATGAAAATAATGTTTAAACACACGGCCGTATCAGTGACAATAGAATTCCTAACGGAGGACTTCAATGGATCGTATCTCTGTTTTGGCATTTTCTGTTGGATTCGGCTGAATACTGCTGTGCCTTTTATCACCGCGTGCTGAATTTCCAGCCTACGTGATTGACAGGCTCATCAGATGCAGTCACTCAGAGTAAAGTAATGAGGGCGAGAGCTATTTCTGAGCCCTTTACTCCCAGAATTCATTTCAATAAGGCTGACCTATTTTCCACAGTTTCTTCCTTTTAAATTGCGCCTATGAAAACACATATGATGAAATCAAGCACAGAATGAACACCTCAACCAGACAGCCTGTTTCTGAGTCAGTACTGAGTCAACTGCATTATTATTTAGTCTAGTGGGAAATAAAAAGCGAATGAATTGTTTGGACTTGACATGCATGGCTAATAAAAACAGTACGGGTGAGTCGCGCTTCGACGGCTAGCGGCGCGTTGCGCAGGCATCGTTTTGTCAAGCAAATTGGAAAATCCTCTTTAGATGCCTTGGACGGAACGGCGAGTGGGTGTCACACGTGGCGAGCGCTGCTCTCAAATCCTGCCTCAATGGTACAATATCTGGGCATTCACAATGAGCTGCAGCTTATTCAGCACTCACAGGAGCCATGGTTAAAGCATTAGCCGCGTGGAGAGAAACTGTCTTGCAACTGCCACTGCTCTGACTGGACATGCAGGGTTTTATTACAACACAATCTGATTCCAGATAACACTGCACTGCTGGGAAATGAGTCTATCTGACAAGATATAAAGTTATTTGCACAGTATTTGAACTCTTTATTTGCTCTTTTCATGTGCAAACTGCTTCCGTTTCATTGGGTTTAATACAAATACTCACCACTCCATATGCGATGGTGTCTGTGTACATTCTCATCTCAGGGTAAATGTTCACTAGGTACCAGCGGAAGGTCTTGCACTGCAGTTTTTTCCTCAGTGCTTTCCTTTCTGCAATGTCACCGATGTCTATCCCTGAGTCCTGATGATACACAAACAAACAAGTAGAGATACCAATGAGTTTAAAGGGGCAGTTTACCCCAAAAATTAAAACTCTGTTCCCCTCAAGCTGCTACGAACCTGTATTGTTGGCGATCAAACAGTTAGCTATTGACTTCCATAGTATTTAATTTTGCATACTATGGAAGTCAAAGGCTACAAGCAACTGTTTGGTTAACAACATTCTTCAAAATGTCTTCTTTTGTGTTCACCAAAATAAAGAAATTCATATAGGTTTGGAACAGATTGAAGGTGAGTAAATGATACAGAATTTTCATTTCTGAAATTTCAGTTTTCCAGTCCTACAGTACATTTTCACATCCCCATTATATATGTCAATGTGATTTCTAAAAACTGATTGAAGCTGATTGACACTGACTGGAGCACACACACAGGCACACAAATATAGAGTACAGTAAATCATGGTGAAAGACCCTATTTATGGTTTTAATTTATAAATCAAACCCGAATTTGATGTTTTTAACAAAAGTAAAACCATTTGTTCACTTTGTATGGTAGGGGTTAATCATAATCAAAGCTTAACAATTGAAATATAATCATTTAATGTGAACACCAGTGAGGACTAAAATGTAGACAATGACAGTAAACAACTTTAAATATGTACTGCAAGATTAGGTCTATACATTTTGGGGAGAGTTGTTTTTTTGCATTTTCCAAACTTTTGATGCAGTTTGAGAAATACAGAATCTGCTGTTGTTTCTGTGTGGCTAAAATTCACACTACAAGAGTCTTCCACACCAGTGTTATTTTAGTATTAAGATACTACTATAGTTTTATTAAATGCTTGAAATGTTTTTTTTTTTCTGTTTTACTGTTTATTTTTAATTTTTTGTTAAAGGTTTAGTGATTTTGTTGTGTTTGTAATTTTTATTTTTTTAAACATAAGTCTATATAGCTATATTGTTAGGGATTCACAGTCACAGCCACCGCAGTCACCGGCCACAACAATCACCCGATCACAATCACCTAACTACTGATCACCCGCACCTGCAGCCACTAATCAGCTCTCCTTCAAATACACGCTTCACTCAGACACTCACTGTCTGGTCTACCGTTCACTACTCTGAACTGACACCAGACCCAGTGTGCACATACCCGTGTATACTTACCTACCAGATCTTCTATGTACCTCTCGCGATACCCCTTACGAAGACTCCCATTGTTCCTGGTTCCATTTCTCCATTGATCCCGCAAAGAGACTCTCTTCAGTAGTCAGCTAAGCCATATTGAACTGTTCTATTCTCCAAGATCCTCACCTGCCATTCTCTCCCCACGATTTACATTTACCTGTCAATAAATAATCCTGTTGTTTCACTTACCTGTTACTCCCGGCTCTGTTTGTGACATATCAAAATTGATATGTATGCGTTTCAGTTCATTTATCATGTTAAACTAAATTAAAATTAAATGATTCTTTGGCAACTAGCTACAATAAAATATCAACTGTCTTATAATTAAGTGAACGTATGGGTAATTTTAAATTGCATTATTTTGGTTTGAGCAGATGTTGCCATTTTGAAATGTCCCTGGTTGCTCTTCTAACAACTGGTACTTCATTTAGAAACTTTTTTTTTTTTCTCTCTTCTTTCTCAAATTAAGATGTTTCAGAAATAAGTTTTCACTTTACATGTTTTTCCAATGTCCCAATATAATTTCCAGTCTTTTGTAATTTAACAAAAGTCAGTTTCTTAAAGGGATAGTCCACTCAAAAATACAGCATGTAATAAGATATTTTGAAGAATGTTGGCAACTATTGGTTTTGGTTGCCATTGACATCTGTTGATATGGCTATCAACATTCTTCAAATGATCTTTTGTGTTCAGCAAAATAAATAAATGCATATAGGTTTGGAACGACATTAGGGTGATTAAATGATGACAGAATTGATGACATTTGCACTGCATGTTGTACCAATGACCTTTAGTCATGACTAAAATCATAATATAGCACAAACATTCATCCTCACAACAGAGAAAGAGATTATCAAACTGGAGATATAGAATCAGGCTGAATTGCCATAACTTATAGCAGTGATTTATGGAAATGCAGCATTGCGCTCCATACCACTGGAACTGAAATAGCAAAGAACATCTTAGTTCATGTTGCTCAGCACACTAGAGTCATGTCTTTGTTCCTGCGTCAACAGTCACTTCCCTTTCTCCCTTTCCCTCCTCTCAACATTCAGCTTGGGTCTGGGAATCTGCTGCAATCTCACAACGCCTTCCGCTTTCACCAGATCTTAATTGCTGTCTCACTGATAAATGCACGAGCAGGACCAAAGCTCCCTAAATAAATGGAGCACTGTAACATATGGTTGGAAGCAGAGCTGAGGGCTGGAGAACTATAAATGAGGTAATGGCTGCTTAATAGACAATAACAACTGTATTTCTCTACGCATTCTAATCACTCTTCTACAGTCTTTATAATCAGATTTACTTTCCAATTATTCAAAGTTCTGTATGAATGTACAGTACTGACTGTGGGCATAATTGTGTTTATGGGTCACTCCTTTTCCTGTTTTAACTTTGTAACTAAAAAAAAAAGAATGAATATGCTTGAGACATAATTTAAGAAAGTATTTCTAAATAAGGGTATATCAGACTTTTAAAAAACGTTATGCACTGTCTGTTGTCAGACTCCTAGTGCAAACACAAATCTCAAAAATCTAATTTTGGCCACCACTCATTTTTTATTCTTTATTTTAACAAAAGAACAATGACTACAGATCACAAAAGTGCATTCTGACACTATGTACCATAAATAAAAAAGTTGTTTAAAAAAATCCTTATACTTGCATCAATTTTAGGTTCATAAATAGGTTCCGTGTCTGATAAAACATATCCATTTCTCCTTTTGACCTGTAGGTAATATATTCCAATGAAAGAAAATCAAATATCACCATAAGCCATTCTGAGACCGTTGGCAGTTTATCAGAGATCCATTTAAGAAAAATATTCTTACATAAGAAGATTAACTAACTTCCAATTTAATGCACTCTGTATAGTATATCAGCAATACCTAATGAAATACCTAATAAAAACCTAACTTCAGTTTTTACAAATATCATGAATTATTCATTCATAAGGATATATAAGGGGAAAGAAGGAATTAAACTCGTTGTCTGGCCATCCAGCATGTAGTAAAAAGCCCTAAAATGATCCAGAATGCTGCAGCACACCTGGTCTTCAGTGAACCCAAAAGGGCTCCCTTCGCACCTCCTTTGTCTCGCTACACTGGTTGCCAGTATCTACCCACATCAGATTCAAGCCACTGATGCTGCCATATAAAATCTGCACCCTCCTACACACACTCACTCTTACACATCTATGCTTCCTCTGAGACTGCTGGGGTCTGTGAATGAGTGGTGCTTGGGCTGCCATCACAATGAGGCACTTTCCAGAACATTCACATTCACTGTTCCTTGATGGTGGAATATCGCAAATGTCACCAGAACAACCCTATCCACCTTATTCTTCAATTCAGAGTTAAGCAGTTTTGCAAGTTAAAAATAACTGGAGGCGGACAACACCACAGGTCAGAAACATTAAATTTACGCCAGCTCTTACGGAAAAAATATAAGGTGGATATATCCTTCTAAAGGCATGGTCACGTGGACTTTGAAATTCTTACAAACACTGCAATGGCCGTATATTATGTCACACCCTTCTGCATCTTTTTTAGAAACATTTTTTTTTTTCAGCAAATAATACAACCAGAATGAAAAAAATGCAACCTACTCCATTGCAACACAGCAGATTTAAAGCTTGCATTCTTTTAATTCAGCTAAGATGCTGCACCATGACGTATCAGTCACATTTTCAAGCAATGCAGATTCACATGGCAGAGTTCACCAGACTTGAACTTTCAAATGTTGTGAAATCTCCCACATTCACATGTGTATGAATGGAAGTCAATGGAATGAAAAGTGTACTGTGACTGCCCCTTAAATCTTACAGAAGCATAAGCATTAGAAGAGGCAACTCTTCCATGACCCTAGTGAAAATAAATATACTAAAATGTATTTGAAATACATTTATCTGATGCTAAGTATACTACAAATACATTTACATATTTATGTAAAAAATACCCTGCAATTGTACTTTTAGTATACTAAACTGGTATGTCTGCTAAATTGAAACAACTATAGTATAATTTTGCACTTTATTTGAGCAGAAGTAGTGCTGAAGTACAACTATATAAGACATACTTGATTGTGCGAAAGTGGAAGTATTGCAAGTATACTTCAGGTATTAAACATTAAATAATTTGCATTTAAAGATCGATATTATACAGAGATCATACAATCCTCATCTGTAGTGACATTAAAAACACATTTTAGGAAATGTGCATTGTGCACAAGTAGCACTCCAAATGAAGTTTCATAATATTTTTTTATGTCAGTAAATATGTTAATAGAGTTGAAAATATTTAGTATGAAATAAATGTATTTTACATATATTTCTTTTTTACTAGGGGCAAATTAATTACAATATAAACAATACTCCTATGAAACCTAACCCCTAAATCTTGTATTGCAACTGTTCTCCTTTGTGTCCTTTGGATGAATTGTGTTTTAGCATTTCTCATTTATAAGACATGTTAGGATAAAAGCATCTGCCACTTAAGTGAATGTAAATGTCTACAGGACTTTCTAGCAGTAAGTATAGTAGCTGACATAATAGACCTCACCTCTTGTGGAATGTTCCAGGCCATGTAGACGTGGCTTTTAAACTCATCCATCCACACTTCAGCCACTCTCAGAGCATTTCTGCGCACGTGGGCAGTGAGATCCTCGGTGTAGGGCTTGTGGGCGCGTTCAATATGGGCAATACGGGCACAGGGCAACACCTCCACACTTCCTCCACACTGCCACACCTACACACAGACACAAAGAACCTAAATAAAAATACATTTTCACGCTGAGAAATAAAAAAGGCATAATTCTTGGCAAGACAGATCTACTCGCTGGACCAGACTGAGGAGCAGATGAAGTGCAGAAGCTTGTATGAAGATCTTGCATAACACTAAAGACTAAAGCTCATTTGGACCTCTTAAAAACACCCAGACCTCCATGAGACCCTAAAAAGTCTGGATAGGAAGTTAATATATGGGCTGTGGAATAAATAGATTTAAAATGAGTAAAAGATAATGAATGTACCCATACATGTAAACACTGACTCGGTTCCAAAACTGAGTGAGGCAGCTGTCCTCTATGGCAGTATCCTAACACAAATGGAAGCTCATAAGTGACTGATTTAGAACACTCTACATAGACAGCAGCTCTGTGTAGTGAACAAATAGAGCTTCACGTGTAGCAGAGTTTAGAGTTAGCATGTTGCTAAGCTAGCCATCAGCCTGCACACAAAAAAATACTGGTTAATCTGTCCATTTTTAATACGATCAGACCAGTTTTACAATACTGTAGTTCTTAAAAGGTTAGTTCACCCAAAAATGAAAATTAGACCATGCTTTACTCACCCTCAAGGCATCCTAGGTGCAAATGACTAATCCAATCAGAGTTAGATTAAAAATTGTCCTTGCTCTTCCTAGCTTTATAATGGCATGGGTGTGTGTTTTTGCTCATCAGTGCAAAAGAAGTCAAATAAAGCGCATCCATCCATAATAAAACATGCCTCGCACGGCTCCAGGGGGTAAATAGGCCTCCTGTAGCGAAGTGATGCATTTTATTAAGAAAAATATCCATATTTAAAATGTTATAAACACTTTTCTCTCACTTCCACTATCTGTCGTAGGCGGAAGCCGTCCTGGTGGATGACATAGGACGTATGCGTCGTGCACACGCTGGAGATTAGTTACGAACGCGGAAGTGTTCAGCAAGTAAAACAAAATGCTGGTCACGAATTAGAAGCACAAAACGAGGATTTGTAAAGAAAAATGTGCATTTTGCGAAAAAATGGCTTAAAAAATTATAAAGCTGCATAGGGCAAAGAGCTCTTATAGCAACAATGAAATATGCACCCAACTACTAAACTTCCATTGCCCTGTCAAGATGAGAACTGCATTTTGAAGGCACTGTTATGGTCAGCCAATTTTCAGCAACCACAGTCTATGGAAAAAATATGACAATCAGAGAGGTCAGGACTTCACTTTGAAGTCAGAAGAAAGATATCAAGATTGTGTCGAGTGTATTATGAGGCTGAGCAGGAGAAGCTATCAAGGATGCCCGATATATGCTTCACTCCAGCAGGTGCACTCTGCTCTCACTGTGGGGAGGAAGATGAAGCTGTCATTATAGCTCAAACAGGACTCCCTATCAATGTATTGCTCACTTTTAAAGAAGCGTTCACTAAAACAAATAAAAGAAAAATCGATAATTTTGACCCATACAATGTATTTTTATCTATTGCTACAAATATACCCGTGCTACTTATGACTGGATTTGTGGTCCAGGGACACAATTCTGCATTTTTTTTAAGTAAGCTTTTAAAAAAAAAAAAAAAAAAACCTTAAAAATTGTATTCAATAAGGACACATTAATTTGATCCAAAGTGACCTTAAAGACATTTATATTCTTACAAAAGACTTATATTTCAAATCAATGCTGTTCTTTTGAATGTTCTATTCATCACAGAATTCTGGGGAAAAAAGTATCAAGTTTTCCACAAAAAAAAAAAATAAAAAAAAATAAAACATTATTAATAAGCAATTCTTAAGCAATTCATTATATTAGAATGATTTCTGAAAGATCATTCAGAAATTCAGCTTTGCCATCACAGGAATAAATTACATTTTAAAATATATATAATAAATATTACACATCTATCTATCTATCTATCTATCTCTCTATCTATCTATATACTGTATATAGAAAACAATTATTTTAAACTAATGTTACACATTATTACTTTTTTTACTGTTACTGTATTTTTGATCAAATAAATGCTTGGTGAAAAAAAAATTCTTGAAGCATATTGAAGCTTATAAAATTTAAAAGCATAAAATCGTATTATTCCAGTCACGATGCAGCAAATGTTGTGGGAGTGTCGAAAGCAATCCGCTGCTTGTTTCAGTCAGACACAGCGATCGTGTGTGAACGCCTACTACAGTAGCACCCAGCAGAGCAGTAACTCACTGACCTTGAGCGATTTAATCGCTGTCAGTGTGAACACATACTTAAGAGAACAGGAGATCTGGTCAAGCACACACGCCAATCACTCTCGGTTGTGAGAGCACCTGCCTTGACTCGTGTAGCGCTTCGGTAAGTGGCTCTATGAGGTGCTTGAACGGGGCGAAAAGAGTCAGTCAGTTCAAATCTAAAATCGCACCAGGCTACAGTTATAAGCTGGAACACATTAGGCTTTGTTTTGAGTCAATTACGAGCAACCCTTCAATGAAATCAGCAGTTTCTATGACAATGGCACACCAATGACATGCAGATTTGGAAACAGCACACGGCACATCAAATTCACTCCCTTGGAGATGTCTGAAAGCAAAAGGTCCAAGGACAACCAGTTTGGATGGTTTCCCAGTTAAGAACGGTGCAATTAAAAGCACTTACTACTATATACTTAAGTGGCAGTTGTTAAATTGAAAGAAAAGAGGCAAACCAAATCCTCGGCGTGGGTGGAATTGCTGTTGTCATGGTTTATTGTCGTTGTTGACCGTGGCGTACATTAGCAGTCGCACTGCCCTGATATTTACTCCTGTATAATTTACCCTTGTCAGACTCAATGTTTGACAGTCGCTGCTCTACCGTGAGTAACATGCGCACTGAACTGAGTAGTGGGTGGTTTAAAAATGTCTGTTTCTCAAGTATGTGCGTATATATGTGTGAATGTGTGACCGCCTGCTTTTATCCCTCTTTTCTGCCTGCCAATCCTCCTACGGACACTCACGGTTTCCCGAAACTAGAGCAGCCCTGCCATTTGTCGGTGCTAACTTTTGTCTCACTGTTTTTTTAGCCTCCGGTGCGCTAACATTTACTCTCAAATGATCATCCAAATGCTTGAATTTGTTCTGCTGTGATGACACTGATTGTAGAGTACACTGGTTCAAATGAACCCAAATGTCATTCATTTCCTGGTGCAAACATTTGTTCAAGGGTGCTCCATTTCCGTGGAGTGCGCTCACCTCACATCACGGAGAGATGTTTGGGATAGCAAGAGTGGCAAAATCAACTGCTAGTGAAACAATGGCCATGTCTGAAATAGAACTTTAGTGTACACGCTGAATATTGGCTGCTATTTTTTAAAAATAGCACGTGAAACTAAGGGATAATGACCAGTCAGCAACTCAGCTTCAGGTTTTTTTTTTTTGTGATTATGACTGTCTGACTGTACATTATCCTGCTTATTATACAGCTGCTTTCCAAGGAAATAAATAAGTGGACATGAACTATTGATTTATTTTATTACGTGGTAGGAAAGGCACTGTGGAGTCACATGAGATACACAAAACTAGCACAGATGTCAATGTAAATTATACATTTTAGTGGCTATTATACATAAATATTTGATTGTGGTGACTGACAATCAAAAACGATGCAAGAGAACAATGTTGTTATGTTAATTCAAAACAGTACAATGCTACATTGGTGTCACATGACCTCATTACTTGGAGGTATTTTAAAATATGTGTCCAAAAATGTGTTAAATAATCACAGTTTATCTTACTTGTTGTGGTTCATTTGTCTTTTTGGAAATACAAAGTCAATTTGAGTGCACTGCATTGTGGGAAACAGGATTCCATGCAGTGTGGTCTTTGTATACTGCACATTTTGTCAAATGTAAGACGGTTGTTTGAGTTTGTGCATAGAAATTCATATACAGTATTCATATATTGTGCACAGTATCTCTGGTAAAATGTTTTTAAAAGGTTCTTTACACATAGTAACAGTTCTATTTAGAATCATATCATCCTGTAGAATCATTTCACATGATTTTTTCACGAGTTTTTTTTTTTTTTTAATCTGTAACTGCCAACAAATGATTTCAAAGCCACCTCATTACTGATTTTCTGAAGCCAACCATTCAACTACACAGAATGTCAAAACACTCTCAACAGGTACTTGATAACCTTCTTAAAATGTCTAGAAATGTTAACTTTCAAATTGTAACTAGATTTGTACCAATCATGTCTTTTTTTACCTTTATGTTTTTATGTATCTTTTTATTTTAACAGAACATGTGACCAGTTCTGTTAAGTTGAGGATACTTCTCTACTAATCAAGTAAGTGACATTGAGATACTGAATATATCATCCATATTGTTAGAGATCTCAGTTATTACTTGGGCTTATGCATAAACATGCCCAGTCGCAAAAAAACATTAAAGCTATTTCATAACTTTTTATTACTTTTTCCTTTTAACATTGTGAAAGGCTTACATACTATCCATTCACAAGGGCTACATTTGGCCTTCATAAACTGAACTGCTTTTACTTAAGGAAATAAAAGAGATGCAGTGTAACTCAATTGTGCATTTCTATCCAGACAGATGCTGTCAAACCCAACAAACTCGTCATCTCAAAATAGAAAATGTTGCACAGTTACACAAAAAACACTCACATAATGATGGACGTAAACACATCATAGAGGGTTGTGAAGATATTTCACTGGAAGTTAATTCATAATTTGTGTTACTATTTTGTGTTTTATTTCTGTATGTAGTTACTCATGTTGAATGTCAATTATCATTTGGTAATGTATGTAGCTAATTACATGTTAGAGCACTATCATTGTTGTTAATAAAAAATCCTAATAGTAATGAAACATAGTAATGTCTGTCTGTCAGTTCATAGATAGAGCAGTGAAATCTGGCATCAATGCTGAAGATAACACCAACATATTGTGATGTGCATGCTTGCACAAAGTATTTTTGCATCTAATTTGCAACCCTGCAAACCTCTAATGAAAAAGACTTGCAAGGATGACATGTCTATAAATACTTACAGTTTCTGTCACCTTGCTATGTTCAGTTTTCCACAGTGAACTAACTGCGTAGCAAGTCAACAATCCACATCTGAGAATCTGAGTCACCGTTCACTGAGTAAAACCAACGAGAAATGGGAATCTATGTAAAATCACATTAATCAATTACGCTCCAGCAGTCCCAGACAGTCGCTTAAGACAGCAGCGCGTGCTGACATGACTCTTTATTGTAGCTAACGGTAGCTATGTTTTATTTCAGACTAGAAAAGGCCATCTGTTTCAACTTCTGAGGTGCTCCATCAGCAAAGCCTCATTCCCTTTGGATAAAGAAGGACAGAAAGAGCCCTCACACAATGCTGCTCGATGCCCTTCAGACCTTGACCTACTGCAAAAATACCAGCAACACGCTCTCATTTTCCTTTATCCTTTATCTCATGCCCTCCCGGAGGAGAGTATACACTAAGCATGCTTTGAGTTTACATAGCAAAGAGCAGAATGGTCTCTGATAGCGTGAATGGATTGATGACATTTGATTTGCTTTAGTAAGCAAACAGTGATTCATGAACAGAATAGCAGAATCCATGTAGACTAGTGTAGAACTACATGAAGAATAAAAAGGAATGGGCAAGCAGAGGGACACCAACAGCGAAAAATCAGCTATGATACACTAAAAATATCAGCCACTTGACCAATCAAATTACTCACTGGAGATTACACAAATTACTCACTGGAGGACTGAAACTCACTGTTATATTATACCAGTCCCAAAAATTCCAGGTCCAGGTTATATTTCACTCTATAATGAAATGACAAAATGAGAAATTATTCCTTATTTTAGTGATTCTGGGATGAAACATGATCTGAAATATCACATTTCCTCACCATTTCACAAAAACCACTCAGTGCTTAGACCACAATAGTCAATTTTGCTTGTTTTACACTGAACCATCAAATCTCTGCACGGCCTATTTATTTTATCTCTGGTACACTATAATTCGCTTACATGTTCCACATAATGTCCTTTATTTCTTCAAGTGATTCAGTGTGTGAGAGGACTCCATCTGCATATTGCATAAA
>JAFVLL020024997.1:22500-32939 GCA_021397915.2 Tor tambroides | reverse complement strand
GAGGGACTGATGATTTTGTCACCCACTAATGTAAAAAAAAAAAAAAAAAAAAAAAACATATACAAAAAAAATATCATGCTTGTCATAATGAGACTGACAGTCAGCTGACGCAGCCTCCAGTGTTTTACGGTACAGGTCAGTCTTTGTGTTTCTCCGTCATGGATTGTTTGCGCTGTTTGCGCTCTTTTACGGCTAATTGCATGTTAGCTCAGAATGCAAAAGCAAACATTTACCATGAAATGTTACGTGGCACAAATACATGAAGCCAGTGACCCTGTGGAGTGCACAAAATGTTGTTTGTCTAGATGTAAGGGATGTATTTCAACACATGTGAACAAACAATCCCCATTTCATAAAATTTTTAGGCTTTATTTTATTTTTAGTTAATGCAGTTTAAATGCAATTAAATTCAATTTTGTAATTTTTCTCACACAGACATATTTTATATATTATTACTATTATTATTATACACACACACACACACACACACACACACACAAATGCTAGTTGTATTTGACATGATACCCTGAGCTACATAAGTTTTCAACCGTATAGAAAACTGAATAATAAAAAAAAAAAAACTATATTATTAAAATTACTGATATTATTTTTGTATTCATCCTGTATTTATATTCATCTGTTATTGTCAGTCAGGTTACATCTACTGCCAGCAGTTTTTTTCCATTATTTTATGAACAAAATAATAAAAAAAAAGTTGCATTAAGTCATAGTTTTATTTGACATGCTACTTTTTTTTGCCACATAAACAGAATTATGATGATTTATGTGCATACTTTCCATATTTACTTTATTCAGCCTGTATTTGTATTTGTTCATCACCAGCAGTTTTTAGTTTTTTTGTTTATTGCATTGTGGCTGTATAATGGGCTTCACCATTACACACAAAACAAAAATGTGTCTCAGAGTAGAGTAGTCTTCAGTATTTACTCTGTTACTATGGAGTGAACCATGTGACTGAGTGTTTGTAATCACATATTTGGCACCGACGAGGCATTTTAATATTGAACGTTGCCAAGAGACCATGTCTTGTTTGCAATTTGACTGACGTAGCGCATGGATATGCCTGTCTTATTGTAAATATCATAAGATCCTCTAGACAAGAAAATACTTGTGGACACATGGCATAGTCTGTCAACAATCAAAAAAGTGTTAAAGCATGTGACATTTTCTGCACGGTTCACTATAAATCTCCGTCTCACAGTCAAACTTTACCAGCGTCTTTGAACTCTGGTTGTGTCTGAAAACTAATTTGCTATTCATCGAATTACAGCTCTCATAACGAATGCCACAGGACCAGATTTGGTGGTTTTAAACACACTCTAACCAAAATCAAGTATTAAAAGATTTATGGCTTCATTTATGAGAACTGGGTGCGAGGTTTACTGTCACCGTGTGGTTAGCATGCTAAAATGGATTTCATATTCCACGGCTTAGCTTTGATCCGAGCTGCACGTGGCATCTGGCCCGTCCCGTCTGACACTGCTTTGCTCTGTAAAGTTGTTTTATACACTTGACGGCCTGTTTTCTGACGCAAGCAGAGACCAGCATGCGCCAAACCTCATTACAAAGATTGAAATAATAGTCAGGCTGGGCCTGGTGAATATGAAAGTGTGCAATGTTACGTATTAAAAATATGTTTGCAGTTAGCTGTGGGCTAATAATGCTTTATGAGACACCTGAAGTATTGGCACTTTCATCATGTCTGAATGTCATGACCCTTTATGAAATATATAATATAATATAATAATAATAAAATAAATAAATCAATAAATATATGTATAAGTAATTGTATTATGTGTGTATGTGATAGATATAGATAGATATAAAATGTAAATTTATTTTACGTTTCATTTATATTTATATTTGTATTTTGTTGAATCTGCTTTAATATATATTTATTTATTTTATATAATATAATATAATATAATGGAATATGTAAGGAATAATTGACTTTGGTCCGTTGAATTATTAGAAAAATAATGCACACCCGAGGTGGTGATGCCGTTACACCTCGGGTGTGCATTATTTTTCTAATAATTCAACGGACCAAAGTCAATTATTCCGCTTATACTACGGTTGCCACACCTCAACACATCGATCAGATGAGATATTTCAAGGCATTCGTCCGGTTTTTCTACTTAAATCGCTATTGTGAGTAGGATTATTTCTTCTGCATCTCATCCATCGCCTCCCTTGCTAGTTCCAAACGTAACGGAGGCTTGAGCCGTTGATAGTAGACTAATGCAGATGCAGTTAATACAGTAAATAACTAAGTTATGAGAGGAGAGAGAGATTACCTCTGTGAGTCTGTGCGTCTCTCAAAAGTGTTCGGCAGCAATGTCTCTAGTTATAGTGAAACTTAAAGTTCATTTTCTTCACGAACAGCGCCGTTGTTGTTACCTCGCTTGTGAGAAGTCGTGTAGTTTTTAAGTTGTTAAACTGTTACTAATAAAATCGTCAGAGTAGTACTAACAACTTTAGCGCATATGTTAACGTGTGTGCGAACTGTCTGTGAGGGAGAGAGAGCGGGAGAGATAGAGTATGTGCTTTCCGTACATAATAAAACGTAATTTTGTGGCAAAAACATGGATATGATCTGTCGTTTTTATCCTTTTGTTTTCTATATTTATTTGTTTGGCCAGTGTCCTTGTGTGTTTTAGTTCTTTTGCTGTTTTAGGCTGTAAAGACCTTTGAAATAACACAAATCATTTGGCGAAGTGATATGGACATGTAATGCGGTGCCTGGAACTACGTTCGCCGTGCGTTTCCCTGAAAATAATTGCACACCGTTCGTCAGCCAATCAGATTCAAGCATTCAACGGCCCCGTAGTATAAAATATAATATTCATGTCTGTTATATTTACTTTGGTGGCTGCTCATGGGCTCTGGTAGAAAGTATTGGCACTTTCATCAAATCTGAATGTCGGGGCCCGTTACGATCTTTCAGGCCACCTTTGGTACGTTATTGCATGCTTAGCGTGAAAATCAGATTTTTTTAGTTGACCCTGGCAGAGTATGAAAGGCCTATCACAGCGTACCAATCCATGTGTGGAAAGTGATTTCAGACGGCTCCCACAGCTCTTTGTTTCTGTAGCGCTGGCGTGTGAGGACGGATTAGTCACCCCTCCTCTCAGGAGAAGGGCACGCGTAGCAGGCCGCAGACGGAGAGAGAAGGGAACGTGTGAGGGAATTATTGGGAGCAGCCAGGATGCCTGGACTCGGCCTGACGCAGGCAGGACGGCCGATGACGTGGGGAGTGAGAGACTCGGGCTTCTGTGCTCCAAAGCCGCCGCCGCGTTCCAGCGGCAGCAGAAGCATCTGCTTCTACTTTCACATGAGCATTTTTAATTCCCCCCTTCTTGTGAGCTTCACATTGTTCATTAGGAGATGTTTTTCTACCTGCTGAAATTCAGACGTCATCACTCAGCGCTTTGTCAGATGGAGTGTTTGTCTTTCATTCACCCGCACGCACATCTTAAAGCTGTGGATTGAGAGCTTTAGCTGTTTTGACACGCCACCATGAGCTTTTGGCCTAAAGTGACACAGATGACAACCAGCAGAGATGTCTAACCCTGTTCTATTATTATTATTTTTATAGTTCTGAACTACTAGTGCTTACTCTGTAATGCTTTTTATTTTATTTATATAGCACATTCAAGTCCATGTATGTAATGTATGTATTTCTTTATTTCTTTATTTATTATAAATAAATAAATTGTAAACAATCGTATAATAATAAATATACAAATATACTATATATGTTATATTTATATATAGGTATGTGTGTGTGTGTGTGTGTATGTGTGTGTGTGTGATGCATATATAAAATATAAACAGTTTTTACAGTTACAACTCTATGCATATTATTTTTTTATTTGACAAATAACAAAATAATTAAATATAGTGAAAATGTATTTCCATATTTCACCCAAAACTGCATTATGAAAATGAGACGTATCGAAAAATTTGATAATTCACGATAAAAGTGCACATAAAAAAAAAACACTAATGAAATTCCAGATGTACATTTTCATGAAGGAACAATGACATATCACCTGCTCTTTAGTACTTGGGGTGAGTGATTTATCCCTGAGTGCGTAACTCCATTTGTGATGGATTAGTGACAGTCATTTTGGAAGATATTTGCATAAGTGTTTTGGTTGTATGTTGCAAGACTTAGTGTTTAAACTGGAAGGAATTCCTTGGAGTGTGAATGTGTGTTTGTATAAAGTGACAAGTGATGTATGCTCAAGGAAATGCTGTTGGGTTTACTGTTCGGGCGTGACAGACACTCACGTATGCAAGCATGCGCACACACACACACACACACACACACACACACACACACACACACACACACAGCAGCTGTTAGAGATGCACTCATGTCCTCACCTTCAGGAGCAGCACTCGCTTGAGTCGCTTTCAGTCACTCTGTTGCCAAAATTCTTATGAATTATCACAAGATCTGTTGCTGTCCAGACCACTGATATGTTGTTCCTGTAGTGTTCTGAATGGTTGTTAGTGGATTAGTATGCAGTTGCTAGGATGATCTGGGTGATACAGTAGCTAATGTGTTGCTAGTAGGTTACTAGGGCTCAAGTCAAAAGACATCTCTTAAGTTTCTAGATATGACTCTGGTGCCTATTTGAATGGAAATCTGGGATTATTTTTTGCATTTTCCTCCAAGCAACAGTCATATGTCTGATCATTTCATCTGATTGTATATTATGCAGCTTGACAAGTTATGGACCAAAGTTTAATGTTTAGGTTTAGGGGTTTGTTCAAAGAGCTAACGTTAAGTACTCATGCATCACTGCGGTAATTTCGGAGTAATTTGCAGTCAAAATCTAATCTAAGTTGTATTTTGGAGTGTTGTTTTAGTATTTGTGTTGTCAAATTAAATTAGTTTAATTATATATATTTTAATTATAAATTATTTGCAGAATTTTATTATTGAATTATTTTATTATTAATTTAAGTAATTATAAGAGATACACTTGTATAAAATATACAAATGTATGTTTTTAAATAATTAAATTATGTATAATTGAATTCATTTAGATTTTTTAAAAGGGCAAAATATTTTTTTATCAGCAAGGACACATACAATTGAATAATTGAATGATATTTCTAATGTTACATAAGATTTCTATTTTAAATAAATGCTGTTGTTTTGAACTTTCTATTCATCAAATGATGCTGAAAAGGTTTCCACAAAAACATTAAGCAGTGCAACTTTTTTTTCAACATTGATAATCAGAAATGTTTTTGAGCAGCAAATCAGCATATTAGATTGATTTCTGAAGGATCATGTGACAGCAAAGCCTCGCGTAATGATGCTGAAAATTCAGCTTTGATTACAGGAATAAATTCCATTTTTAAATATATACACACAGAAGCCAGTTATTTTAAATTGTAAACATATTTTACTGTTTTACTGCAAATAAAAGCAGCCTTGATGAGTAGAAGAGACTTCTTTCAAAAACAAAAACAAAAAAAAACTCACAGACCTCAAACTTTTAAACAGTAGTGTAGGTCATAGAACTTTTTTTTTTTTTAATACAAGTTGTTTTGCTTTTGTCAGTGAGTTGTTTTTATCCAAAATACAGGGAAGCAGTGGTGACTTCATGCATGCTGGTGCAGGACTGATGAGCGAGACATTAATTAACCGACGAGGTGAATCCACAGGCTTGACGCTGATGGTGCCATGTGTGTTTTAATCGAGAGGACATGCGTGACGCACCCGCATCCCTTTTGTTCACAGAACACGAGGCTTCGCTCATCATGTCAGCGACGCTCGTGTAAACATAAAGCCCTCCACCGCACTGTAAACCATTATTTACCTCTTTGTCTGTCGCAGGAACGCAAACGGTGTGAGAAGCTTATAGTCTGTAATTCAACAAGAACTAGAAAACACAACTACAAATCAATGCTGATCTCTCTGTCTTTATCACAGACTCTTGGATGCTTGGGTTTTTTCCTCTTGGCAGCAGATTTTGGACTGTTTGTGTAGCACTTTTGAGCCGTTTTTATTCTTAGTCTCACATGCTCATTACGCTCAAATCAGTTATTGGGTTGAAAGCGAGAGCAGTACACGAAGTGAACTGTGTGCGGAGCAGATTAATTTAGCGTTAAGAATATTAGGTTCGGTAATGATGCGGAATGAGTTAGGGAATATTAGCACAATCCAGACTGTTGACGTCAGCGCAGCGCAAGTCTGAGTCTCATGGCATCTGATGAAGAGGCAGCCGCTTGTTTTTTTTTCTTTTGAGAGAGCATGACTTGTTTTGACATGCTTTTCTTTACTTTGCTTATTTAATAATTGCAGATTTGACAGCAGTTGGTTTTATCTTATGACAAGTGAGCCAAACGTGAACTCTGAACAATGAAATGGTTCCTTATTAGAATATTTTTATTATTATTACTAAAACAAATCTGAGATTCGCAGAAACATACAAGTCATCTTGGAAAGCTGTGGAAATCGGAGATCCCCGTGGATGTTTAATTTAGATTTTTATCCATATACGCACGTAACTCAAACAAAAGATGCAGCCGGTTACCTTGCGTTATGTAACACAAATCACAAATGAAGCTTACATAAGAAACGGTAAGTTGAAAGACAAAGAGGCTTTTCATTTCATGCATTAATTTTTGGGGATTTACGCAGGACCGGCCTCTAGTTTCACCTGGGAAGCTGGATTCCTTCAAACACTGTCTGCATCACTTCTGTCCTATATTTAATCTCTACATTTATGTTTTATATGTGCATATACACTGAAAACAGTTTGGTGTAGGATTTACTTTGAAACAGTTCTCACTTAGAAATTGCTAGTAAATTGCACAAATAATTACATGGCAACTAGGGCTGGGCGGTATGACCAAAATTTTATTTCACGGTATGAGAAATTTTATTTCACGGTAACGATATCTTTCACGATATAGTTTTTTATATAGGTAGTTATTCCAGAAAATGTACAAAAGGGCTTTATATAATAAATAAGCTTGAATATTTAAGAAAAGAAAAGGACTTGATCTTATGATTATTTTGTATTTTATTTTTAACCTTATAAATATGGTAAACAAAATATGACTTTATATGAACAACAATTCCACTGTATGTCACATTTCACAGCTTGATGTGGACAGAACTTATTATTGTAAACTTTTCTCAAGTAACATCTCACAGATATAAAATATATCTCAAGTAAATAACAGGAAAAGAAAACTTAAATGTGAAAATATAAATGCCACTGCTAGTGAGTACATTAGCATGACACCGTTTGCAAATCACCTTTTTCTGCTCGTTGTCAGATTTTGCAAAACCGAACCAAGTCCACACAACAGATGTTGCACCTCTTTTAACTCTTTCCCCGCCAGCGTTTTTTAAAAAAGTTGCCAGCCACCGCCAGCTTTTTTGATGATTTTCACCTAAATTTGACGGCCCTCAGAATATTTTCTGCTATGAATATATGAACATATTATATATCAAAATAAAGAACCAAGCCTCTGATTTTAATTAAAAAAAACTATTTTATTCTATCTTCATGTGTTCATGTTTTATCACCCCTTGAATGCACATAGGTTTCATCAGAAATACAACATTTTGGCCAAAACCTGAGAAAAATGCATTTTAAAAAAGTAGTGCATTTTCAAGCAAAATACATTCAAATGTCAAATTCTTTCACCTGTAAATTATTATATGAATAACTGAAATTGCATTCAATAAACAGAACAGACAGACACACACACACACACACACGTTTATACACACAAACACACACATATAGGCTACATCCATACATCCATACATATACATACTGTACATACACACACACACACACACACACATACACATATATATAGAGAGAGAGAGAGAGAGAACATCACACACACACACACATTCAGATTGACGGGTTATCGGTCCATACACAACTAGAGATGTTTCTGTGTCTGTACAGGCATCTCTCTCACTGACTACCTCGTCCTGATCAGATTCAAAATGGTCAAAACATGATCTACATGTTCTGTGATCCTTCCATTAATGCCGATCGTCTTGTATTCGGACCCGTACGACCCGGAAGTCCCGTAACTCATTCAGGACATGCGCTAGTGCTTTCCTTACCGCAATATACCTAGAACACGGATTGCCGTAAAAACTCGTCAATGGCGGGGAAGCGTTGTCTCTTAATTGACGAGATATCTCGTCAATGGCGGGGAAAGAGTTAATGACGAGTTCCTCCTCCTGCTCAGGATTTTCTTTTGAGCCATCCTCGTCTGTTCGTTTCTCCTTTTCCATGTTTTTACAACCTCCCAGCGTATCCTTCAGTCTTGCATTCAACGGTTTGACTAGTCTCAGCCTCACGCGTGCTGCACGTGAGTTGGCCACGCCCACTTATTTACATTTTGCGGTATACACGGAATAAAAAATTCTTTTACGGTACACATTTCATTCCGCGGTAACGATATATACCTTCATACCGCCCAGCCCTAATGGCAACACTTTGACTTAAATGTGAAATTTTGAAGTAGAAAGACTGAAATTTTATTTTCTTGTAAAACATATTCCAATCTTTAAAAAAACAAACAAAAAAAACTTAAAACAACTTTTTTACAATGTATCTACTGTATAACCTGTAGGCGGATGATCTGAAGCAGGAGCTGTAATGAAGGGTGTTTTTGAGTTCAAGGGAGGTTTGAGCCCTCAATAAAAGACCTTTTAGAGTTCTGATACATTATTTAAGCGATTCGTCTGTAGTACTTTCCTCACAGTGTTCTGTTCGAGAGGAAGTGGACAGACAGTCCTAAAAGGACAGCAAAGGGGGACTGATAGCGTCATTCATTTGCGCGCTGTCTGCTTTATTTTAGCTCATGATGTAAACAGCACAAACGCACTGAAAAACCCACAGCCAGGTGCACAAATCTCTCTTTACTAGATATTTAATCAGACTGTGGAGGCAAATGTAAGACCAAATACCATGTATAATATCAAATGTAAGTCTGCATGTCTGATATAAAATGACCCGGGACCTCTAATGCTTGCCATGACTGCATTTATTTGATCAAAGATACAGTAAAAGCAGCGATGATATTATATTATTCTAATATTATATTATTATAGTTAAAAAACTATTTTCTATATGAATATATTGTAAAATGTAATTTATTTCTGATGCAAAGCTGAATTTTCAGCATCATTACTCTAGTTTTCAGTGTCACATGATCCTTCAGAAATCATTCTAATATGCTGATTTGCTGCTCAAGAAACACTTCTTATAATTATCAAGATTGAGAAACTTTTTTTTTTTCTGTTTTGCTGCTTAGTATTTTCATGGATACATTTTTCAGGATTCAAAAGAACAGCATTGGAAATAGAAATCTTTTCTAACATTATAAATGTCTTTACCGACACTTGGATTAATTTATTGTGTGCTGGATGAAAAGTAGTAATAATAGTAGTATATAAGTAAAAAGTAGTAAAAATAGTAATTTCTTTGAAAAAATAAAATTTTTCAGTGTAATAAGTGTAATATTTTGAGTGTAATAAGTAACTTTTAAGATCTAAATGGTTTGATATGAGGAGTGATCAATATCATATATTATTATTTATGTGGTCATATTTTAGTATGGCCTGTGTACTGGTAATTTTACCTGTATGCTCCACATTTTTCAGGCGTTGTGTGTTAAGTTTTTTTGTTACATCATATATGTGTGTGTGTAATATATATATATATGTGTATATATATATATATATATATATATATATATATATATGTATGTATATGTGTATGTATATGTGTTCCGGTTTTTTCCGGCATAAAAACATTCATTTAATTTATCTTTTAATTAATGAAAATTAAACAAATCTTATTTTTTGGGAAAATAAAGGGGATTTAATATTACAATTAAAACACTGAAGACATATTTTGTGATTGTTCCTTAAAAATACATTCTACTGAACAATAGGAATATATTTCTGCCGCAATGTCTACCACTGAAACCCAAACTTTTATTTTGACGGGTCGCCGTGAATACCTTTACATTTCTGAGTGTATAGGATATGAGGATAGTTTTACTCAAATGAAACGGTCAAATGCTCTTGAAGTGACTCAGAGCAGTTCTGGATATGTTGTTCATGTATTTATGTCCTCATTTAGTGAGGCGGCAGAGGTTAATATCACCGCAAGCCTCACGCGCGCTTCTGTATGAGTAGCAAACAAAACCATGCGTCTGCACCATTCATAACACAGAGACAGGCAGAAGTCATATTTAAATAGTCATTTTGCGGCTTAATATTTACAAATGCTAGTGGGAGTGGGCTCACTTGTGTGTGCGCGCGTACGTTTGTGTGTGTGTGTGTGTGTGTGTGTGTATCGGGGCGGAACTCCGCTGTGCGCGATACAGAGAGCGCGACTATGTAA
>JAFVLL020024997.1:0-20000 GCA_021397915.2 Tor tambroides | reverse complement strand
AGTCAGTCTTTCACACATTATTGGGTCATCTCTCAGTATTCAGCACTGCTGTGTATATGAGAGTTGAATATTCAGACATTTTAGTCCACATCATTAACACACATTTCTTCTCTCTCTTTCTGTTTTAGGTAAGTAACACTGGTGAAGACGCATGCTGTCACTGCTGATGGTAAAACACTCCTGCTGCTTCTGTTTCAGCCTGTTTTACACTAGAAATCACTGACAACAAAGTGAGTGTGGAGCGTTTGATACTGTATGATTTGGATTAATGGATTCACTTTTCTGATTATAAATGGAAGGAACGTTTGTTTGATCTCAAAACAGCGTTATTGTAGCTTTTCAAATTTCCTTTTATTTTGTTAGTGGTGCATACATACAGTAGTTTAAATTTATTTTACTGATATTAATTTTGCAATATGTTTTCATTATTAGTTTACTCTTAAAAATTTTATTTTTCTTCTCTTTCATAATTATCTGCAGTAACTTCTGCTCAAACCGAATACACAACTTTTTGTATGATTTTTTTTTTTTTAGCTTTAATCTTAATCTCTTAAATTTTTCTTAATCTCAAAGAAATTTAAGATTAAAAAATGTGCATAGTTATAGTTGAGTTGCTGTTTAGTTTCTAATCTTTTGCAAATTTACATTTATTTTTAAAATGTTACTTGCATATATTATATTACATTATATTATTTAGAGACTATTATTTAGAGATTATTTATGTTGCTGAACAGTGAGCAATGTCTTTTTTCCCATCTATTTTTTCTAATATTACATTAATTATTATTAGACATGACAGGCATTGGCAGGGTAGATCTGTTTTTACACTGTAAGATCCAATGCACAGGTATATTTTTGACCTGTCTTTTCACTCTGTTTACTATAGACTATTACGTGTCTATAATTTTGGCATCTTTTTATGTTTTTTGGACTCTCTCTCACACAGAGAGACACAAACCCCTGTTAGCACCTGCTCAATAACCTGTGTCCCGTCTCTGAAATAACTAATGAATGGTAAATACTGTAGGTTACGGTTTGCCTCTTTATTTCATTTCTTAGATCAATGCAGCTCAAACAGAATCAAATGCCACAGGATGGGGTTTACCTTAAGGTTGCTGCTAAAATGAGACGTATATCGGACATTTTCAACCTCTCAGCTTAAACCGAGTTCCTGCGAGACAGATTATTGATCTTTAAACATAAAGCCTGAGGCTGCCATTTCAGAAAGAGGGAGGAATAGACCTTATTCCGAGAAGATGCCATATTTAATTTGACCATAACAAAAATACGGCTGTGATTCTTTTCAATATATATCGTACAGTTTTCTAAGAATTTATCATGCAAATTTGGACTATTTTCAGCTTTATTAGTAGTTTGTTAATGTGACGTCATGAGAATGAGTCATTTCTTGAGTTCTGTGGCCTAATTTTATCAGAGACTGTTAATATTAATGAACGTATCCATCAAGCAACCACTTGTTCCCATATTTCTCTGGCTGTCTGTTTTTTTTTTTTTTTGCTAAAACAGTCCCTGTTTCTTCTGTCTTTTTTGGGAATGGTTCTCATCGTCATAGGGCCTGCAGGATTTCATGGATTTGTGTGTGTGGGAAAGAGGCGTTTTTGAAGAAAATGGCAGGCTGTGTTTTCCCATGAATCTAACCAAACCACAGCAGCCCCACCCACACCAAGTGGTGAAGATGTTCATAAATAAACACAAGTGAGACACCCATGAAAGAATGACTGTGTTCAGCATCTTCAACCCCATAGATCTAGAATGAGCTGAAGAAACGTCAATGCTGGTTTACAGTAGGGCTTGAAAGATTGGTTTTGGAAGAGAAAATGCCATGCAAAATCTCCTTAACAAAACAAACATACAGACATGCCATTAGCTTGGTGGTACAGAAGCCATAACTCCATGTGACCCATAATCCTGAAGTGAGATCTACCAATCAGAGAAGTCGCTGTGATTTTACTTAAACATCAACGAAATCCATATTTATACACTGCAAAGGTGGAACAGAAGCAGCATCTGACATGGCATTTGTTTATTCACACACACAGTCTGTTCAAAGGTGGCATACGTCTATTTACACAACATAATTAGCCATAAACATAAAGTATATGGCTGATAAAATTAAAACTTAAGTAGCTCATTACAGGGTAGTGCTGCAATATTATGACAAAAATCACTGTTGTCTTTATACTGTAATAATTATTAATGTTGATTAATAGAATGCATCTAAAATGCATCTTTTTTTTTTTTTTTTTTTAAATTTCATATTCTGGCTACACAAAACAAAGCAAAATGCATTAAAAAAATCAGATGCAATGCGCGCACTGAGCAGATAATAATACAGTAATAGTAATGTAATATTGAGTAATAATAAGTAATAAGTTATTATTATTATTATTATTATAATGCAGAGAATTGACACTTTTCATTCATTTTAATATTTCACTTTAATCACGACAGCTGTAATGAATTTAGTTTGTGCAAAGGGCATTTTTTCCCCATAATCTTGCATTTGTGGGGCATTTTTGTTCATTTTGGTGGCATTTTGTGCCTATTAATTTCCAAACTTTCTAGATGTTGTTAAGCATAAGCATAATTAAGCATAAAATACATTAGTGGTGTTTTCTGGTTAAAAATAAAAAGAAATAAATTCAGTGAAACTAAAGCAAATAGATATTGGCCATAACTGCCTATTTATTGAGAATGTCGTGCACGTTTTGTGTATTATTGATGAATAATAGTGTTAAATCTTGCCAGAAAACATTCATTTACTGTAGCTGCTTTAAGAAGCCACAACTACATTTCGCATCATTCTTTGTGGCAGTATCAAATACTGGCTTTTAATTTATTGTATTTACAATACAAAAAGTATTAATACGTTTCCTGTCTGTGTCAGTAATTAAGAAAGAGAAGGATTATTTTTTTCTGATTAAACTTCCTTGAAAATCTACTGTATAAGGCAGCATGTTAAACTCATGTGCTCTCATATCTTTTTTTTCCTCTGTTAGTCATCTTGTGTTTACCACACTAGTCATTTGCAGCGGTGAGCATCTACAGCATTGGCAAGTATTTTCCTGTTAAGTGCACAGTTGGCTGTAAATGAGCAGGTAGATGCTTTTCCATTTCCTGTGCAGTAAATGATGCAGTTCTGAGATCAGCATGAATGATTGATGATGACAAAGTGCTGCTTTAGTGCCGGTGAAACTGCAGGGTTTCTCCACTCCACCTGTTGTGCCACCTCTTTAATGGCAGTGCATTATGGGTTGCTGGTCAGGGCAGAGTCTTGCATATCCCATGAGTCTCGCTGTACGCTGAAATCATGAGTAATGCTGTCCTCCCAGCAATGCACGATCACCTTAAATCTCTGGTTTTGTCCAGTAGGCACATACTGTACTAGTACGGTTACCAGTTAGCATGGCTTTGGCTTATAAGACTAATTTATTTGTTTGCTTGTTTGTTACTTTTTGTCTGTTGGTTAGCATTATCTAATAGATTGTGTGGCCTAAGTGACTTCATCAGAAAACAAATGTACATTTAGATGAAATATTATCAGTAAATAGTGTCTATTTTGATGTACTGAAACTATTTGATGAGTCGAAACTATCTTTAGATGGTCTTGTCTTGATTTCTGTCTGTGTTTCTGTGTAGTAGTCTTGGATAGTTTCCTCTATTGTCTGTTTTTGCGCTGGTGTTGGCCTGCAGGTCTGTGTGTCAATGGTGAGTCAGAGAACGGTTTTCTTTTGCTTTGCTCTTCCTCATGCAGCTGAGCACCTCTGAACCAGATGTGTCATTAAACGGCTCTCGCCCTGAGAGGAAGTCTCTCTTTTTGTTACTCAAGATAATAGACATGAGGCTCTTGACACGTGCCATTGAAAGCACACTACCATTTTGCTAAAATAACTCTCGTTTGTTTGTTGTTCTTAGTTTGTGATTTTGTCTTCAAACGCTTTCAGATCCAGTACTCAAACCTGTGTGTTCTTGTTTAAGAACTTTATGTGAGTGTGGGATTTTTCCCATGCCGGTTTCATCATGTGTTCAACTGCCCGAAGGCTTTTTTTTGGTTTTCCAAAGATGCCCACACAGAATATGCACATTTTCAAATTTATATTTTCTATATTGATTTTGGAGGAAATTTTCAGAATGGCTGTAAATGGGTTTAAATGTGCTAAACAGAGCCAAGAACACTCCTTTTAGTTTTAAAAGAATGAAATAATTTGCCAAAACCGTTAGTCAGTAGTAAATGGAATTAGGACAGTGTTAGTTAAGTATTATTAATGCAGTATAATATTTTTATTGATATTTTGAATGAGCTTTTTTTCATATTTTTCAGGTTTCATTTTAATTTTAGTTCAAGTTTTAGTAAGTTTGTTACAAGATTTTGTCATTAGTTATTTTTTTGTTATTAGTTTTTTAATGAATTTTATTTCTATTTTTCATTTTGGTAATTTTAGTGCCTCAACTGTTTATTTTTCTGTAAAGCTGCTTTGAAACGACATGTATTGTAAATGTGAATTGAAATATTTCAACTATATATTATTATTTCAGTTAATTTTCATTTCAAATTTTTCATTTATTTTTTCTTCTAATTTTTATTTTCATTTCACTTTTTTTTAGTTTTTCATGTAATTTTTTTTTTTCATTTTTATTTTATTTAATTTACATTTACATTTAGTCATTTAGCAGACGCTTTTATCCAAAGTGACTTACAAATGAGGATTACAAATTTCAGCTTTATTTCAATTATCAAAAAGGCTTTTCATAATTTTTGTTTTAGTTAACGATAATAACCCTAACTAAACCTTATTTTCATTTTTATTTTTTATTTACATTTTACATTATTTAGTTTTACATCTATTTTTATTTTATTTCAGTTCATTTTATTTAATTAATTATTTTTTATTTCAGTTATAAAAAATGCTGTTAATAGTTTAACAATAATAATCCGAACTAAACCCTATTTTCATTTCTAATTTCAATTTTCGTTTCATTTCTAATTTCTGTTTTTCATCTAATATTTTTATTTTATTTAAACTTTCAGTTATCAAAGATAACTCAGCTTTAGCAGCTTTATATTTTTTGACAACTTTATTATATACTATGTGCTTTATTATTATATACTTATTATATACTAATTTATAAAACGGTTAGTTCCATTCCTCGATTCTGATTGGTCAGCAGCTGTGTTTTATTCACGATACAGCACGGCTACGACCGCTTCACCCAACCGTTCTGTGTATCACTGAGCAACACCCTTAGCAACATAAACAATCAATAGCATCAAAACTGTTTAATGTATTATGTATTTCGGCAGAATTGACTGTTTGCTATTTATTTAATGAAGTATGAGTGACCCCTGCTGGCGTTATGTTGCATCTTTCATCTTTAATTTTGAGACTCCGCCCTTCCCCGTCTAAATACAAGCGCGGAGACGTGTTGATGTGTGTGCGGCGGAGTGAAAGACTACAGTTTCCGAAGTGAGGAGGGAATATTACTGAATTTATTAGTTTTCTGTTTCAGGTATGATTCTGTATGTCCATCAGTTTACACTGTAATGACGCTTGCAAACTCGCTCTGTGCCGCGAATCGGTCTGTTTTAAATCTAAAAGACAGAAAATAGACGTTTTCTCATGCTGAGAGAGAAGCAGATGTATGTGTGTGAGAAAATATCATATATGGTGTTAAAAAAAAAAAAATGACACAGCGGATGATAAGAGCTCCTATTCTCTGTTTTTATTTAAGCTCCATTAGATGAGGCATGCTCGGAACATTCTCTTGCCGTTTACTGTTGCTGTCAGGAACTATTTTTTTAGCGGAAGGACAGCATTTAACGAACTTCGCGTCGTGCCTAACAACGCCCTTCAGCCGTGATTTATTCACGATACAGCACGGCCTCTCGTACCTTATTGCTTACTTCAGTTGCATAATGTAACACATTTCTGTAGGCAATATTAGAGATGTAACAATTCACTCAACTCACGATTCGATTCACGATTTTGAGTTCACGATTTGATTCAAGTCACGATTTTTTTTTTTTTACAAAATGAGATTTAAGACAAATTATAAATTAAATATGTCCTTTTATTATTGCTTGGACAAAATGCAGCATGTTTCTTTGTGAAATTGAAATATAACACTATAATGATATACTAATATAGCACTTGCATATTATTGCTCTTTTGTTGGTTTTGATTGTTTCTGTTGTCCTCATTTGTAAGTCGCTTTGGATAAAAGCCTTTGCTAAATAACAATGTAAATATAATGTAAATGTAAATAACAAAACTAAATTGAAATTTTAAAACAAGCTCCAAATCAACTAACACAAATAAAAGAAATCCCTTCATATAAACAAATAAGGCTTTGTCTGTGCTCTTTCCATTTAAAATTAGAGGCAACTACTGCATTTTAATCATGATCCAAATAAAGATGCTGCATACATGCAACATGAGCAGTTTAGAATCTAAATTGATTAAATATGAATCGATTTTCAACCGGCTCGCGGTTAATCGTTACATCCCTAGGCAGTATGAATTATGAACAATAAGAGCAGGTGTATTATGAACGTAGAGTTTAATTTTTGATTTCATGTCAACTTGAAGTAAAGCGTGCTGACTGTGTGGAAATTTATGAATGATGGCCGTTCGAATACAGCACAGATCTTTTTTTGTTTTTTTTGTTTTTTTTTCATTTCTGTCCAGGCCCTAATCGTGAAACCCTCTTGACAGCCTTGACTTGAGATCAGCTGACTGCCAATTGCATGTTGCAGGCTGAGAGAGTGAGATTTACATAGACGTTCTCACTCAGAAAGGCCACCAAAGTGCAAAGCTTCCAGCATGACTTGAGCAGATTCTGGAGGTGGAGGGCAGCGTTATTTGACTTCTTAATTGCTGGAAGGTCTCTCCAAAGTTCACAGCTCCAAACTGCCAGAGCTAGGTGCCAGCAGAAGTGGGCTGTCCGTCAGCTCTGCGCTGCATGCCGCATGCTAATGAGTCACGGTGAAGTGATCGGAGTGTGTAAATGTCACCCGCTGCGCTGGCACGCAGACCTGCACTGTTGACGTCAAGCGGTGCAGCACGTGCTCCTGTGCCGCTTTGAGTTCCCCGCACACATTAGACATGCGTGTCGTGGCCTGCGACTGCATGCAGGAGGTCGCGGGTTCGTGTTACTAGGGTACAGTTGCTTCTGTGACGGAGTGTAAAAAGAAGATGTGATCCGATGTCATGAAATTTGAGGACTTATTTTCCGTGTACAACAACTTACACTGTACTACAGCATGACTGCTTTGCAAGGTGTTAATGTAGTTTTGCATAGTGCTAATTGCTAAAATTACTTAATGATTTTAGAGGTGCTAATATTCCAGAAGATGTGCTACCGGTGATCTGAGATCCATATTGTCTGTCCTGAAACTTGACACAGTAATTTAAAATAATTGACTCAGGTGCTTGTTATATATGCACAGATATCTGTGCTGTTTTTCTGCATGTATTATTAATATGAGAACATAAGAAGAGCTAAGCAGCAGTTGGCTAAGGGCTTTTCAATGACTGATATTATATTCAATTTCTTGAATTTCATTATCATTCATTTAAATAAGAAAATGTATTTTTTAATAAATGCATAATATAACAAATATATTTATATTTAATAAAATGTTATATATATATAGGTTGATGGCTAATTTCACTGGTACTTGTGACTAGTGACAATAAAGGTCTACTACTCTCTCTCTCTCTATATATATATATATATATATATAATAAATGAACAAAATATATAATATTAAATTATATATATATATATATATATATATATATATATATAATTAAAATAAATTTTATAACCACATTTCAAGTTTTCTACTAATTGTTTGTGAAATGTATTAGCAAAATCAGAATTTTTTTTATTTTTTTTTTACAACTGTATATTACACATACTGATTAATCAGTCTCTGAGTACTAAATGAGTGTTTTGTGTTTTGCACTAGTGTCTTTGTTTTTGTCCTCTGAATTACTGGTGTGTACTGTCTCTTTAAGACGTCTCTCCAGCTGTGCTTCTCAAGGTGGTTGTTTCCTCACAGTGAGGACCTTTGATGAGAAGCTTTAATTAGAGCAGCGCTGTATATTATAGACACATTAGATGAAACACAAAACAATCTGAAAATGACAGTCTGCAGCATGCAAGTCTCTCTCTTTCGGTTCGGTCTCTTCCATTGAGACATACTTGACTGTGTTACTATTTGACTGCAGTATACAGTTTTTTTTTTTGTGTCTGCTGTACAATTGGAAGACGCTGCGTCAATTCTCATTTGTGAAGTTTAGCTAGTATAACTTTTTTTGTCTTGCACCAAAGCGTTCATTGTTAATGAATGACTTACAGTCCTTTTGTTGCAGCAAATCACCGTCAGTCCCAGATTTCTAACGTTTCACTTTCAAATCTAGATTCTGTCTGTGTGACTCTAGATGAATCATTTACTTCAGCCAAAGAAACACGCTTTATTCACAGACATGCCTAGCACCCTAATTCACCAGGAACTCTTGAGGAACATCCCGTCCAGTTGGACTTGCTTTCTGATTTCTCTTTTGACAGATGGCGTTGGACTTTGCTTGCAGTAATTCACAGTGTATCTGTAATTGCTCCATCTGTTGTGAGGCCGGGTAATAAAGCCATTCATCTCTACAGATCATTCATTTCCTCCTGGTGCAGAAAGCCTTTCCTCCCACATTCCTTATTCCTCTGTCATGCCAAAAGCACTGTAAATACTATATATCAGGGTTTCCCAGTTGGGGTTTGGAGTTGATGAAAACTTAAGAAATAAATAAATCAAATGTAACATCAAAAAAAAAAACAGAAACAAATGGGGTTTGAAATAACTGAAGTAGTGTTATGTCTTATCAGATCATGATTATCAATTAAAAGGATGCAATTTAATTAAGTATACACATTGTTAAAAAAAAAAAAAAAGATTGACATACAAAAAAATACCATTTCAGTCTTTCTACTTCAAAATTTGATTAATTGTGCTACTTGCTGTTTCTTTGTAATTCTTTGTGAAGTTTACTTTATAAGTGTAATTTTCTTAATGGAAATTGAACCAATATTTTGTGTAGTTTGTTGCACTGTGTGTTTCAGTGTGTTCATTTACACACGTGCAACTCTTAATATTGTGTTTTCAGAGCGTCTTGTGCTGCGCGATTCATCTCTGAAAGTGCTGTGAGTTTAAGGTGCATTTGGAAAGTCATTATGCACTTTGTATATATAATATGCAGGGTCTCTTCATCCCTTTGTGTCACGCAGAGTCTTGTATCATGTTAGCAGAGGTTTTGGGTATCGCCTCGAATTGCGTCTTACAGTCTGACATGCGTTAACGAGGAGAATGAAACCGAATGCTGTGAGAAGCATGTCAGCGGGAGTTGATGGCAGACATATAGCCTTTCCAACTGCTTTTCTGAAAATCCTCCCACTCATGCACAGTTAGTGCAATGCATTGAATAAAGAGCTCCGTCTGCAGAGACACAGTAAAGTTTAAAGTAATCCACGCTGGGTGGCATTCAGATGCATGTACAGGCCAGCGGTCTGTTCGTCATATACTCGAAGCGCTGTCGGGTTTGCTCAGCAGGGGTCGGGATGTGACCTTGCACACCGCTGTAGCATATACCTGCCCCGGCTGCGCTTGACATTTCCCGTTTTAGCCAGCCGGGCATCCCAGAACAGCCAGTGACAACCCCTCGCTGCACTAACACGGACGCAAACAAACACACACACGCTCTCTATTGGCCTTTCCAGCCTGTCCGACTTACGTAACTCCTGACCACTGCTATTTTTGAAAACATACAAGATCAAGCATCTGATATTTTGGCAACAGCGAGATAAGAAGTGAAAATGAGCTACATTATATGCAGTTATAGCATTCCCAGAATTCTGTTCTTGCAACAAGGCTGCCGATAAACAACAACAAAAAAGCAATTTATTACAATAAAACCTTCTTATTTTTTTAAAGCACGTTGTCATATACATAGAGTAAATAAATAAATAAATCAAATGTATTCAGCAAGTAATTTGTTAGACTAAAAAGAAATTCTGAGTTTAATTTTTTTATTTAACTTGAGTTTGAGTTTTATTCATTAAAATAATTGATTCATTGCTTTGAATCAGTTTGAATTTGAGTCATTAGAAACTGATTCATTTCATTTCAAAAAATAGATTTTTTTTTTCTTAAATCAAAAATATGCAAAAAGTGCTACTGGGGTATACAGTCCATAAATTGGTGCTGTTTGGATGCTGGATTTCTTGATTCGTCAGAAAAGTTTTTTGATAGATTTTTTTTTTCATTTGAATCGAAATGAAGTATAATATTTCCATTAAAAAAAAAAAGGGCCACAGCTGTTTTCAGTCGTAAAAAAAAAAAAAAATTTCTTGAGCAGCAAATTAGAATGATTTCTGAAAAATCATGTGACTTTGAAGACTGGAGTAATGATGCTGAAAATTCGGATGACAGCTTTGATTATAGGAATAAATTACATTTTAAAATATATTCAAATAGGAAACAGTTATTTTAAATTGTAATAATATTTCATAATAATGGAGGAAGTCGTGGCCTAATGGTTAGAGAGTCGGACTTGTAATCCAAAGGTTGCGAGTTCAAGTCTCGGGCCGGCAGGAATTGTAGGTAGGAGGAGTGAATGTACAGCACTCTCTCCACCCTCAATACCACGACTGAGGTGCCCTTGAGCAAGGCACCGAACCCCCAACTGCTCCCCGGGCGCCGCAGCATGAATGGCTGCCCACTGCTCCGGGTGTATGTTCATGGTGGGTGTGTGTGTGCACTTTGGATGGGTTAATTGCAGAGCTCAAATTCCGAGTATGGGTCACCATACTTGGCCGTATGTCACGTCACTAATATTACTGATTTTAAATAAATGCAGCCTTGGTGAGGATAAAAAAAAAAAAAAATCTTTTGAGCATTGTATAAAAGCTGAAGTCCCTCCCTTAGAGAGTTAGAGAGGAAATGTGAGTAGTTTAGCTGATGGGTGTGTGTGCTGGTGTGTAGTTGTGTTATCAGTCCGTGTTCCTGCAGGCAGAGGATGGGTGATAGGCAGAGGCCCTACTGAGGGTTGTAGATTGTAGACGTACAACAGCAGCAGATAGAGCCGTGAGGGCCTTCAGCAGGAAATATGTTCCTCTTTATCTTCACTGCTTCCGCCCAGGGGGACCGTTTTCTGGGCCCTGAGGAAGGACAGGAGAGGTGGATAGTGTCTATTATGAGCTTCACCCGAGGTCATATGCGGTTCCTTAAAAATGCACATTTTAGCAATTCGTCAAGTATTTCCTGTGCACTTAGACAAATATTTAGCCAAATTAGGCATGCATTGAAATAGAAATGGGACTGATTTATTTCAGCAGATTGCTGTGTTCAGACAACTTACTTCAATTAACAGATTAATCATCAATAGTCTTCCCAAAAGTGGTATTTTATGTTTCTTTTTTTAGTTCAAAATGTTTTATATTATATTATATTATATTATATTAATAATATAATATATATGGATGCAAAGGGTTTTTTTCCCTGGGAATAATAATAATAATGTAATGTAATCTTATATATATACTATACTATACTATAATATAATATAACATTTTTTTTATTTCTGGGGATTAATAATAAATAATAATCTAATTTAATACTTTAAGATTTTATTTTATATACAGCATTTTTTACTGGATTATTATTAATAATAAAAATAAATAATAATAATAATAAATTATAATAAAAGGGCACAAAGGAATAATAATAATAATGTTATAAAAATCAGATTCAGTTATATATTATATTAAATGATTTATTCCCATTATAAATAGCTTCATTGTAATAGTTATAGTGTAGCTAACCATTTTTGATTAAAGCTAACTTGACTTTAGTTTAATGACTTCAAGCTACAGTTTCAAAGTTGCTTGCCATAAGCAGGTATGAGCCTCTGTTTCTGAAGATGAGTTTGCATGAGAGATGAAGGAAAGCTGCACTGCGTGTTGGTAAGATGCTGGCTGCGTGGCGCTGCAGAGCGGTTGGGGTCACTGCAGCTCTCCGGCGCTTCTGTGCGGTTTGTGTGTTCACATTGATCTGAAGTGACTGTGGGCATCAGGCTCTCGCTTGACTGCAGAAAACTCAAAGTGACATTTACGCCCAGCGCTGAGCTACACTGAGGTTTTAATAAGTAAATACAGAGCCTCTGCCTCGTGTAATATAAGGCCACAGAGCTTATGGAACACATCTCAGCTGAAGTAAACGTTCATGAAAGAGATGTTGAACACTAAATCTTGTAAAAGCCAATCATTATCATTTCTAGTGGTGCTTTGTGAGCTGAGCATCATTATTATTAATAGAGATGCAGAAAACCAACATGCTAATTTTAAAAAGTTAGCTTTCTAAATTTCTTTCATTTTAATTTTACTTCCTTACATTCAAATTTGAAATGCAATTCTGTATGTTTGCTACTTCAGTTCAAATTTAGGAACTGAAATGGCATTCAAAAGGCATTGACAGTTCAGTTACGAATGCTGTCACACTCTTATTATTTTAACATCTAGACTCAAAATTTTGAATTTTTGGTGCATCCCAAATTATTATTACTGAAGGTTCAGGGTTTGTTCTCAATTTTAAACTTGCATCCTACACCATTTGTGCTACAGACTCAAAAGAATTTAGTTTATTTTTAGCCTTTTGCATCTTTTAGTGATAGGTTCAGAATAAAGAGTGCACATTCAGATGTGCATGCGTGTTCAAACACCTGAATGAACCAAATAAGACATCAGTCACATGTGGCATCTAAAGCATTCTCTCAGCAACTATTTTGTAATTCCTAACATCTCCATCCTGTTATGTCAGAATGATATTTTTGATTTATGACCAGGCATTATGCTGTGTTAGGCCCTGCATAAAAACATCAGTCTGATTTAGAGGTGAAACTGAATTGTCACAGGAAATGATCTGTCAGTGAACTTTTTCCCCGGTTATTTGAAGCGGAAAATTGAACAGTAAGAAGTATTGAAGGTACTTAGTAGGGCAACTTTTGTAATTCTTCACTGCAAAGTTGTCTGTGCACAGTTTTCTCTGTCCTAAAATGTCATTAGTATCTTGAGTGTGTGCTAATGCTAACACAATCATGGAGTTTGTGCTTAGTGTTAATGCTGAGAGTTTTCAAATGTTTCATTGAAGTATCAACTTTGTCTCAGATGTTTCTCCTAAAATAAACACAAATGAACTGTTCACATAAAATAAGAGCATTGTATAGAGTTTGAATGAAAATGTTGATATTCATTTGATCTTGGCAGATACTGATGAGAAATATTTGAGATCTCTGACTTTATGACAAATCTGAGACAATTATCAAGATCTCTTCTGAAACTTTATAGGATAAACATAGTTTGTTTTTTTTCCTCAGGAGAAAATTTTCAAGCAGGAGATGCTTTATTTTCTCTCTAAATGCCATCCAGAAGAAAACTCTAAAGATATTATTTTTCTATCCCATGGGGCTTTTCCAATAGAATTTGCATTGTGATTTCTGACTTTGAAATGGCAAATCTGAGCACAATCTCTTGTGAAACTTTATAGGAGAAACATGAGATCTTTTTTCTCAGGAGAAAATGTTAAAGCAGGAGACTCTCAATTTGCTCGCTCAGTGCCACCCAGAAGAAATCTCTAGAGATATAAAACAGATCTTGTGCATGATTTTTCTTTCCCGTGGGGTGTTTATCATAGAAAATGTCCATAGCAGTTCAGATCATTTGATATTGGGAGACATTGATGAGAAATATTTGAGATTGCACTGAGAAATCCGACATTGATGTAGCAAATCTGAGCACAGTTTGAGACATTTATGAAGATATCTTATAGGAGAAACATGAGATCTTTTTCTCACAAAAAAATGTTGAAGCAAGAGACTCTCTATTTGCTCTCTCAATGCCATCAAGAAGAAATTCTAAAGATCTAAAAGAGATTTCCTGTATGATTTTTCTTTCCCATGGGGCGTTTCTAATACAAACAAGGTGTTTTGTTCTCGTACCTTATACCCTAAGCAAGCCCAGGTTATGTTTGAGCATGCTTGTAGGACAATATTGTCTCACAGTATATCTTCTTAACTCTTTTCTTTGTTGTCATATCATTGTCATTGCTCCTGACCTTTGAGATATTATCATCAGCTTTAATTCCTCACTGCAGAAACAGGCTCTTCCAGCTGTCAGGCGTTTGCTTTATTTAGCTCTGTGCGTTGTCGGCCGGTCAGAGTTTCCCTTGTGGGGCCCCTTGACGCTCTCACACAGACAGCGAGTCGCACAGTCTCTCCCAAACACACACACACCCTGTACAGCCCAGAGCCGGCGCTGCACCAGAGTGAGAGAGAGCGAACGGTCTCAGGAAGAGAACCGGGAACCGCTGTATCGGCCAGAGAGGGAAGAGAGTGAGACGGAGAGAGAAAGAGGAAGAGAAACCCTCGGGTAAGGAAGACAAGTGATTGTCAAGAGGTTTAGCACATGCTGCTTTTGCTGCATTAATTGGATTCTTGCAGCACCTTGACCGCTGTCACCGCCTGCCAACTCTGCCTTCATGTGATGACGGCCGGGATCAGACGGGAAGACACAGGAACGCCGACAACCCTGAGGTGACACTCGGTGTGTTTTCACTTCTTCAGCTCGCCTCGCTCCATCTCATCCCCTACGGCTACTCCACCCATTCCTTCAGCAAACATTGCTGAATTAATCAGAGCTGTCCGCACTAAGAGGATCAATAGCTTACGTGGTGCTTGACAGGAGCGGAGTGCTTACTCTTTTTTTTGTGTGGGGGGGGGGGGCGGATTTCTGAATCGGAGCTGTCTCTCCATGGCATCTGGACTGTCTGCACCAGAAAGGGACAGCATGCGTCTTTGGGTTTCCTTGGGGCACCGCCGTGCATCTCCGACGTCCAAATGAAGCGTTTTCCCGAAACAGTTATTAATGCCGAGACTTCACGATGAGGATGTACCACAGTGAGTTTCAAATCCCACACAAAAGGCAGCGGAAGGACCCTCGTTCTGCTCTGTGTTTGTTATTTTTGCTCTACTACTACGGAACAACCCCTTAACCCTTGCGTTTTTACTGACATGCCATTTTCTTGCCTTAAAATTTGATTTACGTACACTGTCTACATTTATAAATGGGTGAGGTGTCTTCTCGAGACTCTTTTGTGGAATAGCACGCCCAGAAGATGCACTCTTCGTTGCTCCAAGCGGACTTCTTGTTTCGGAGATGCTTGGAGCAGGTTTCAGTGGAGGCATGTAAGTAGGGTGTATAATGGCTATCCCGAGGCCGGCGTAAGAGTTATTTATTTGCGAGAGAGAGGAGCCAACCCGAACCACACCTTTGCTTAAATGAAGACCGGCCGAAATTACACAGGAAGGGAGAAAAAAATGATGCACGTCAACAATTTCCCGTTCCGAAGGCATTCCTGGATATGGTGAGTAGTGAAAAATGGATTGCAGAGGGAAACGGGACACAATAAATGGGTCTAGTGTGTTGTTGTGCTCCATGAAACTAGGGTTGGTAGGTCACGACTGTTTACACACCAAAGCATTGAGGTTCCTACATATTGGTTTGTAGATTTGTCTTAATCTTGAGGTAAATATCAGTGGGTGTCAGCGTAGTAAGAGCAAAGGAGCTGATGCTAAGCCATGCATGGAAAACATAGGGAGTCGAAAATATTCTTGCCTGCAAAGGCCCATTCACACCAAGAACGATACCAGGGTTTCTGCAAGTCTTAAAAAGGTCTTAAAAACTCTACATTTGCATTTTCACAAATTAAGAGCACTTAAATCAGAGCAGAAAGTCTTAAATTCATAAAATGATGGCATTAAATGTTGAATGCACAGCAAAAAATGGCTGTCTTCCATAGTATTTTTTGTTTTCCAAATATCTAACAATCCTTAAATCAAGATACATTCACTTGAGCTGCAAATTAAAGATATGAAACAAAATTAAGAGAGTTTATACTTAATTCAAAATGGAAACAAGTTTTAATACCCCATTAACAGATACCTGTTCTTGTTTTAAGTTGTTTTTTATGATAATTTTCATGTTTTAACCATAAACCCTTCATTTTTTTCAAATTCTCTTAAAACTGGACTTCTTAGCTTATGTCATTTTGCTTCTCAAATAAATGTATCTGGATTTAAGAATCTTTAGGCACTTGGAGGGAAAATCACTTTCATTGTTTTTTTTCCCCAGCTGATGAACGATAAAAACATTGACTGCCAATCAGAATCCATCCGACTTCAAAGAGCTTGAGTGTTTAAAGTGGCAGATAAAACTGCAGCTTGTGCTTATAATAAACAGAATGTTATTGTGCTTTGCTGTGGATACTCATATAGTTATTGTTATACAGCATACGTTACTATTAGGCCTTTGCTGTGAAAACGTCACGTGACTACATGTACATGTGACTACATCTGCATGTGCGGCCACAGCCGTTTTTTATGACCGTAGGCCTCATGGGTTCACCAAACAGCTTTTGAGGATGTCAACACCCAAATACGAACAGCAGGTTATGGTGTCATCACCCTGTTGTGGAAAGCCTGAAAAACAAAACTGTGCCGCAGTGAATCAGACGTGACAGCGACGTGCTTTGGGTTTCATGCTTTGCTTCTCTCCAGGGGTCTGTGGCGTCTATAATGGCATCGCTCTGACATGCTGCTTTACTATGGTGATAAATGAGGTAACAGGAACGTTAGTGTGGCACATGAACAGGGATTCGGTCCAGGGAGGTCCGTGTTTCTAGTTTCATGTAGGAGTGTCGCACTTCAGTTTCCTTAAGTCACAACTTAAACAGAGGCGTCATAAAAGAAGCATGGGCTTGCACATGACAAATGACATTAAACAGACCTTTGGCGTAGGTTTAGTTCATGTACCAACAGTGCTTCCTAAATATTTGGAGGGAAAACAGACATGTAATTTGCATTTTTCTTTGCGACGATCAAATTACAGAGTTGCGAAAGCACCATATGATTTCTCTCCCACCCTACAGCAAGACAGTATTGTTCTGTGAGAACTGAAAGCATACAACCGATGCTTTGTGCATGTGTGGGTGTGTGTTTGTGCGTACTGTATACGTTTGCAAACTTTTACCTATTTTTTCACTTCCACCTACACCGTGCCGATTATTTCAGAAAAGATCAATGTGATGTGTCGTAAACCATTCAGCTGGAGATTCTGCACTCTTCTGGATTCAGAAACTACAGGGCTGAGTTCAGATCAGGAACCTGCTGCCTTTAAGGTTGTGTGTTATAGCCTTAAGACAGAGCTCTCATCTCAGTCGACTTCCCTAAGGCAGCACAGAATTTCCATTTCCATTGACGTTCAATGTGAAAACCAAACATTTTCTGTGCAGTGCTGCTATATTTTCAGCAGATTAGTAATACATCAGCTGCAGTTAATGCATTTGTCAGGTCAAGACATGTCAAAGCTCATTTCCCCGCTGGTAAGAGCAACACAGTCGTCTTATTCTAATGAACTTCAACATTCACAAACATACATATTTGCTTTGATTTTTATATTATAGAAATGGACTAATAATGTTGTTTTAAGCAATGAGAAGTAAACATTAACGTACGTCACAAGCAGAACACGCCAAGATTATGCAAACATTCATTCCAATTACAGAAACCGAACAAAGGCAAGGTTCATTTGCTTCTGTTTGCAAAACCGACAAGTCAGCTTAAACAAGTTTTCTTTGAATCACCAGTAGAAGAGAGCTTGTGCGTCAAACACGTGACTTTCTCAACAATAGTGTCTTCCCAGCTCTCATGTGATGCTAGATTTATTTTTTGGTCTTTTTATTTTATTTTATTTTATTTTAGACACCGGACTCCAACATAATATAAAAAATAATCAAAATAATGTGAAATATCATATGCATCAAGTCTGAAATGTATTTAGTTTTGTGATGGAGGAATTTTAATGGATTTCTATGGCTGAATAATTGAGAGAACAGCGAATGTCTGTGGACAATGAAAGAATTTTAAGCATTTTATCACTACTTTGTGATTAAGCCTGAAATCACATAATCCCAGTCTCTCTTGGAAACACACACACAGCCAAATACACACATTTCATGTTTGCATTATTGAACTGAACGCCTGCTCTCCTACTATGTGGTTTCGTGCATGAGGAAAAGCTCATTTTTTGTTTCCTCCTGAATACTTTTCAGGAAATATTGAGGAGGTTACATGCCATCAGATGAAGTATGGGTGCTACATTGTTAAATCAATGGAACTGATTTACTGAATAGCTTAAAAAGGACAGAGCTTGTCAGCGTGCATCACCTTATTCAGTTTGGTTTCGCTTGATTGTGCTCATCTATTCTCTGTCTTCATGCATGTAAGCTTGTTTGAATGACTTTTGCACCTTTCCTGCATCTTTGTGACGTCGCTAATTGGGAAAATCAATTACTGCAAAAAGCAGTTCAGCAAAATAATGAAGGATTAACCAGCAGTGAGCTTAGAGTGTGTTTTAGAGATGCCCAGCAACAGACTCACAGTTTATGACAACTACTGTACATAGTAACTTAAGTCCAGAAACATAGCAAATATGCAAATCCATATCGGCCCATGCATTAAATCGTGTACAGTAGCATGCATTCTTCTGTTACTGTTGCGGTGGATAAACTGATTAGCTTTCTGAATCAGAGCTGTGCTGTTTTATTAATATGCTGCGCTTTATTAATATGCAGCGCCGCTATAACCTTGAATGCCTCGTGACTCATTCTGTACGTACTGTGTAACTGTAAATTTTCTCCGTTCATCTGTTTAGGAATCGCTCATAGGGCGACATGCCACCCATTAGTTGCATCTGCACTACTGTAGTAGTTTTCTAACGGTTCGTTTCACATTGCGATATTTACTGCATGCTGTCTGCCAAAGCTCCCTGAGCGCCATCCCTGGAGCATGTGCCATGCTAGATAACAAATAACCCACACACGCAGACGCTGCACACCAGAGACCGCCTCTGTCTCTCTCTCTCTGTGCATTTAAACATTAGTGCATGCTAGAAAACAGAGATTTAAATCATGCTAATGGTGTTCTTCCATTATATATATCATAATAAATTCAAATGCATTTAGAGCTTCCATAAATGCTTAAGGCAAGACACAACAGGCAAAAACATTGTTTTCTTCATGCAATTTTGCTTCCATAACAGGTCTACTTTCAGACTAGTGGAACATAAACATCCAAAATATGCATTTAAGTGTTTGTTTTATTAAATTCTATATATTTGTATTTGTAGACTTAAATTACAATACATATCTTTAAAAGACTTTTCTCAAAATTAGTTTTTTTCTCCACTTCAACAGTACTTATTCCTGTGTATAATAAGTTGCCTGATATATATTTAACATTTTATTCATGTAAAAACATGGTGATTTTTTTTTTCCTCTGGCAATTGACAGTATTTGACTGTTTGACTCTAATATGTCAACAAAATGAGACAAGAATTTTGAACCTGGCTTTATCCAGTGCTTAGATTTATGTGCTGGAAATGCATGTAAATTAGTGAATTATTAATTAGATAATGCTTGTTTTGCATATTTACATATAACATTTTTTATATAACGTTATTTTATCGACAATGAGAATATGCGTAAAAAAAAAACCTCTGAGAAATTTGCTGTCTACAGCCTGTTTCCATCCAACTGGCCTTTTACCGATAAAAATAGTGTGCGTGATGACGTCATCCCTAAAAAAACGAATTGTCGCATAAGTTTTGGTGTATCGCAAAAAAAAAAATTTGCAACTGAGTGGTTTCCATACATAATTTCACCTATATTGCGTAAATTATATTGGCTAGTAGCCTGTTCTTCATCCATTTGAAACAAAACTTAATTATATAGCCTATATTAAATTGTATAGGCCTACATAAAATTATTTTCTATTAACAAGCGTCATGAGTTTTTTTTTTTTTTTTTTTTTTTTTTA
>JAFVLL020024995.1:0-19969 GCA_021397915.2 Tor tambroides | reverse complement strand
ATACACACACACACATATATATACACACATATATACAGTATATTTTTCAGCTTTATTTCAGCTAACAAAAAGTACTTTTAATAGTCAACAATAATAATCCTGCTCTGTTCCTTCTGAAAAATATTACATATTACTTCTAAAGACCTTAAATATTGCACGAGTCATATGGACTACTTTGAGGAAATGTTTTTTTTTTTAAGCTGATTTTGTGTTTAATGAAGAAATAGTCATATGGTTTTATAATGACTTGAGTGACTGTTATTTTAATGTTATGGTATTTATTAATTTTTTCTCTCTTTATTTTTTTCAGTTTTCATTTTAATTTTAGTGTGAGATTTTAGAAATCATTTTTATTGTCTTTTTTAATATTTCTGTTTAGATTTACTTTTTTAAAAATCAGTTTTAGTTTTATTACTTCAACTAATTTTAGTACTTCAGCTTATTTTATTTCAGTTGCAGTTTTATCCAATATTTAAATTTAATTTTATTTCAGCTTTATTTCCATTAAAGCCAAAAACTACTTTTAATAGTTTGATAACAAAAACAGTAGAAAGTGAGTATTTTTTGGGTGAACTATTCCTTTTAGTAAAGATAAACTCACACAGTGTCTCTAATTTGATTTATAAAGGAGTGTGACTCTGTTTTAACTGTGCGCGTGTGTGTGTTTAAAAGGGTCACTTCAGCTTCAATCAGCATCTGAATCTGATTTGTTACCCGGTGACACTCTGGCATCTTAACATCTTCACAAACACACTCTCACACTCTCATCTCAAGCTGCACACTGTGTCCTAACCAGCCGTGACGAGTGAAAAATATCCACACTAACCATCTGCAGTCATAACAAGCATAAAGACTGTGTAGCTCTGCCCACAGTGAAACTTCAGAGTCAGAATCAGATGACTCTGAATCAAATGAATCTGAATCTGAATCAGTCAGTGGTTCAAAGTTCTGGTTAGGACATGGTGTCAGACTAGCTGAGATCTCTGACTTGACTAGTACCAGTTTGAGCTGGTTGTGTGGTGCACTCTTTGACCCCGTGACCTGTCTTGTACCGGCTGTAACCCTGTGCCTGTGTGTGACCCCTGACCCCGTCCTGTGCAGGATGCAGACGTCCAGCACCACCTGCAGCCTGGGCTCGGCTGACGAGAACGCTGTGATGCAGGCGGACGACGCGCTCAAGACCGTCCATCTGGAGCTGACGGAGACCTGCCTGGACATGATGGCGCGATACGTCTTCTCCAACTTCTCCGCGCTGCCCAAGAGGTGACGCCCGTTTACCACAAACCACACGTCACAGTTCTTCTACATTTACAGCCCTCATTTAACAATCAACGCTGCAATTGAATATCAATATTTGATTAGAAAAGCCATTAACTGAAGATAAAATAAAAAATGTTACATTATCATGTCAGATAGAAGCGTTGAATCAGGAGACATGATTCATTTAATAGTCATTTGAGTAATTTAATTAATTAATTAATGAAATGTATGGTAAAAATACACAATCATGCCTCCTGATTCAACATGTATGCTATACAAATAAAATAGTAGTAATTGCACTAAATTAGTACATGAAATTGATAATTATAAACTATGTTAAACTGAAGCAATTAGTATTAGTATTTTTTTTAAATAAAATGAATGATATTAATAATAAAAATATAATAGTAGTTGCCTTAATTTAAATTCAATCAGTTTGTAACTGATGTTTATTTATGATTGATGTTAATTTAAAATAAAATAATAGTTGGCTACTTTAATCTGAAACAATGAGTAAAGTTTTGTTTTATTTATTAATGTGCATTTTAAAATTAAATTAATAATATTATATAATTGCCCTACTTTAAAACTGAAACAATAAATAAATAATTGTGTACTTTTGTATCATGTTTAAAAAAATACTAATTTATAATTTATAAAAAAAAAAAAAAAATGGTACAGACAGTACTAAAACAATACAAATATGTTTTTCATTAAGTCAGTTTTTTGCTAATAGATCTCACTGACCAGTCTTTTAAGATCAATGCACCAAAAGCTGTTTTACTTTAAAGGAACTGTAATTTCATTCATTTGTCAGTCACTTTGAAATAAGAGTCAGCTAAATGAGTGAATGCACTGAAGATGTGTGCAGAGCTGCTGTTGTCTCTGCTTTTTCTCTTTCTTTCATTTTAGGCTTGTTTACACACTTTTAGCTAGAGCTGTAATTGCTTGACCTTCATCCTTTTCTTCGGTGTCTGTGTGCAAAGCTTTAAATAATACTTGACTTTCATCTCTGCAGTGCGTGACGAATGCAGGCCGCTAAACGCTGCATCGATTCACCTTTTGTACGAGAGTAAATTTTTTTGCCACTCTTATAGTAGTTTCCCTCTGTGTGTGAATAGGCACATCAGCCGATATCCTTATTTGGCCTGTTGTTTTGGACAGCGTAGCGTCTACTTTTAGCGTCTACACAAGCAGCAAACTCCTGTCAGAGATGGATGTGTTTTCTCACAATGACACTAAATGAAGATGATTAATGGGCCTCATAAACTCTCTTCCTCTCTCAGGTCTCCCATCGCAGAGTTCCTGTTGTCCGGAGGCCCCAGTATGACTTGGCTGGTTGGGAATAAGTTAGTCACCATAACGACCAGCGGCGGCTCGCGAACCCAAGCCCTTCTGGGTTTGGACATGGCAGAGAGGCCCGGAGGAGGAGAAATGACCAGGTTACAAACATTTCAACATAGATGTCACCCAGTGGCGTACACAGACCTCCGGAGGGGCAGGGGTCAAGCGGCGTTACGAGGGAACAATCGTGGTCCGGGTTGGCGGGGGCTGAGGGGGGTTGGATGGTTTGTCCCCCTTGGTTGAAATCGAGCATAGATAGGTCTGAAAGGGCATTAATGTCGGCGATTACTGCACACGCCACTGGTGTCACAAACCAATTGTGCTAGTACTATCGGTTAACATGTTTTAGCACATTGCTTGCATGAATTATATAGATAGATATATGGATAGATGGATTGATGTATAGATAGATAGATAGTAGGGGTGTAATGGTTCACAAAATTCATGGTTCGGTTCGATACGACACAGTGGTGTCACGGTTCGGTACGTTTTCAATATTGGGGGGGGTTGCTTACGTGGCAATGTTGGAAATATTTGTTTTAAACTATGAAGGCGAGCCAATAGATATCAGAAGCAACATGCATACTTTGTGCTGAGAGAGTTATGCCGGTGAAAGTCTCAATCTCAGTCAATACAAGATCATCGTCTTTTGACGGACCTCAGCAAGAGGAGGTTATCGTGGGGCAGACAGCACGTTGTCTGTTACGTCGTTTGGGCTGTCACGCTGAGCGCAGTGGCGCTGAGAACATTATATTTCACATACTTTAAGCTCTTTTACTTTCCAAATGTAATAGGATTAGTCCAGCGAATTGATTAGTTTGTAATGCATACCGAACAGAAAGCCTCGTACTGAACGGTTCAATACGAATACATGTATCGTTACACCCCTAATAGATAGATAGATAGATAGATAGATGGATAGATAGACCAGGGGTGCCTAATCCTGCTCCTGGCGATCGACTGTCCTGCAAAGTTCAGCTCCAACTCTAATCAAACACACCTGAAGCAACTAATTAAGGTCTTCAGGATCGCTTGAAAATTAAAGGCAGGTGTGTTTGATTAGAGTTGGCGCTGAACTTTGCAGGGCAGTCGATCGCCAGGAGCAGGATTGGGCACCCCTGATATAGACGGATAGGTAGACGGATGGATAGTTATAACTTTTGGCATTATCAGATATGAACCTCTCTCCACTCAATGTTTGGACACAGACAGACAGAGGAACAGCCTCATATGACAGTGTTTACTGCTCTGAGTCTCATCAGATGGGAAAACATAAAAACAAACACACATATGACTCTTCTGCAGGTCTGACCCATCATTACACACCCGGCAGACGAAAGAGGCTCCTGCTAAACTCGAGTCTCAGTCGGGCCAGCAGATCAGCAGCAGCACTCGCACCCGCGTCCGCTCCATATCAGGTGACCACACACACACACACACACACACACACACACACACATACATACACACACACATACATACACACACACACAGACTTGTTTCACTATCCTTGTGGGGACTTCCATAGGCATAATGTTGTTCTGCTGTACAGACCGTATTTTCTATTGCCCTACACCAACCCTACACCTAAACCTACCCCTTACAGGAAACTTTTTGCATTTTTACATTTTCAAAAAACTTCATTCTGTGTAATTTATAAGCTTGTTTACCCGTGGGGACCTCAATTTAGGTCCCCACCGTGACACAAGTCCCCATGAGTCTGTGTGTATTCAGGTTTAAGTCCCCACCAGGATATAAAAACTGGTACACACAGACAGACAGACAGACATCGCTGCTTTATTCCGACCCGGAGCTTCTCTTGCTCTGAACAGTTTTGAGCCATTTTCCACATTCTGACCCTTTCTGAAACCAATTCCTCAGCCAAGTCACCGAGTGCTTGAAGTAGATATATGAGCTGTCATACATGAAATTGAAATCTTAAAGAGACAGTTAATTCAAAATATTAATTCTGTCATCATTTACTCACCCTTGTGTCGTTCTAAAATGTTGGGATTTTTTTTATCTATGGACAGATGGAGATATTTTGAAGTTTTCCTTAATCTATAAAAGTCAGTGGGGTTCAAAAGTTTCAAGCTTCACCCCCAAAAAACCCAGTGGTTTAGTTGCTGTTGTATGAACAAAGAGAAATTTAAGTGGTTATTCACTCTCAAATCAAATATGGCAACATGTCAGTAACATCAAACCTCATTGGTTCTTGTGTGTCACATGACTTTGATAGTGCATTATTAAAACTATTAAAAATTATTTCCTTTAATAATAAAATTAAATAGTAACATTATAATAATGTAAAATAAAATATTAGAGGGAAAAACTTTAACTGAAAAAAAAAAAAATCTAAATCTGAAACAACTGAAATAAAGTTTAAAATACTAAAATTACTAAAACGAAATAAAAATATTAAAAACAAAACTAATAACAACAAAAGCACACAACAAAATTACTGGAAACTGGAAATATTTAAAAATAGAAGCTAGTGTAAAATATGAATAACTATAATAGTATATAAATAATATTAAAATAACACTGCTCTGTTCATCATACGAGAATCTTTCATGAATTCAGCATGAAATCAAAATTTAATTTTTATTATTTTTTGTGAATAATTCTTAAATGCATTTTACTTTTAAATAAAATAAAGTGCAACTAAAATGAACTGAACCATAAAACCATTTTTGTTACTGGAAATAAGCAAATATAACTGATGTAATGTAAATGTAACTATGTCTGACTGACAAAGTAAAATATATAAAACAACCTACATTTCTCATTTTTATTTTACCTTGAAGTGCTAAAATAACTTAAAAATAGCTAAAAAATAAAAAATAAAAATAAAAATTAATAGAATTTAAATGAATTTCAACATTTAAAAAAATAAACAAAAGACAAATTCTAAAAAAAAATTACTTAAATGGGGAAATTATAAAAAATAATATCTTGGTATATAATGATATGTAATACTTAAAACTAAATAAAAAAAAAAGTGTTAAACTATAAAACTACTACTACTAAAAACGGTAATATAATATTTTAGATTTTATTCTAAAATGTATTTTATATTCTAATAAATATAATAAAATAACACTGGAAGATAGTAAAGTCATTATATGCCCTCTTAATTTCTCTCTCCAGGTGGTCACGCTCTGCGGGCCGGTCCGGCTCAGAGTCTCAGTCCTCTGGTGGCGTCTCCTGAGGGCGAGTACAGCGGCCCGCTGCCCCCGCCGGGCCCCCCACTGGAGGTGCTGGGGTCCCAGAGAGGAGTGGAGGAGCACCAGGCGCCCTCCGCCTCGCAGTCCTCACCGCCGCTCAAAGACAAGTCCAGCCTGGCCGAGTTTGTGCCCATGCTGACGCAGGGCTGGGCCGAGATCTTCATCCGCAGACCCTCAGGTACGACACACCGCAAATATCCGGCAGCCTTGTCCCGGGCCGTAATTATCACCCACTCGCTCTCAATTATGACACATTTGTGCATGTACTAAAATTAAATCATAATCACTCCATTCCAAGGGCGTTTGAGAGGCGCATGAGCGCACTTGCGGCCCGCAGGGGATGCCATGCCATTTCCAAAGTTTCATAATACTTTGACTCACACCTGCCGTGCCCACGGGCCCGATTTTCCTCAGCTTTTCTCCTCCGTCTGCCTCTAAATGAAGAATAGCTCGGGAGCATTTCGCAGATTTTTTTTTTTTTTTTGTGCATTAATTGCGACGTGTCCTTGAGTGCTTCACTTCTTGAAGAATAACATGTGACGAGATGCTTTTTCAGTGCGGTTCCTGAGGATGTCACAGCATTGCTGTTGCGGTTTTGTTCCTTTCTGTGTTTGTATGTCACTTTTTGTGTCTTTCTTTCATGAGTCAGTTTTATAGCGCTATTTCTTTTTTTTTTGTTTGTTTTATTTTTCTTCTCTGTATCTTTTTTTGTAATCTCTCTCTTTTGCTGTCTCTCTTTGAGTTCAGTTCAGTTTATATTATGAGAAACGGTCAAAAGTCAAATAATAGGCTACTAATAAAGTAGTCAAGTCAATCAAGTAATCAATAGTGTAAAATTAAAATAAGGTTAAATAAAATGAAAGTGTTTATTGTACATTTTATATATTTTATTAAGAAATTTATATAAATTCAATATATTTAACTAATATATTTAATTTAATTAATATTTATATAAAATTTATATAAAATGTAAAAATTTTACTTGTATTAAAAATAAAAACATTTTATCAGTATCTAAGTATTTAATTTGTTTCCAAACAGCCAAAGGTAGGAAGTGACATCACACATTGTATCCTGTCTGTCTTCTTGATTTTTGTTTTTTAAGCTCTTACTATTTTACACGTAACATGAAGAAGTAGCCGCCTCAAATTTTATTTTAGTCAGATTTTATGATGACCTTTAAATGTGTGCACTGTTTCAAAAGTTAAATTAAAATATAAATAAAAATAGTGCAAATAAACATAAATAATATATAAACAAAACATATAAATAATATAAAACAATTAATTAAATTAAATCAACTATTCAGTGGTTTGAAATAAAAACAAGGTCAAATGTTTATTTATATTTTGTAAATGTACATGCATATAAAATGTAATATTATTTTAATTGTATTAAAAATAAATAAAACAATTCCAGTGCGCACTCAGAAAAAAGGTACAAAGCTGTCACTGGGGCAGTACCTTCTCAAAAAGCAAATTTTTGTACTTTTAGATATCAGTATGTGCACTTTAAGTACTGATGTGTACCGTTAAGGTACAATATGGACCCTTTAGGTAAAAAGATGTACCTTTTGTATCTTTTTTTCTGAGAGTGTATGCTAGTATTTTATTTCGGTTGCACTTTATTTTTCAGTACGTGCACTTATATGTACTTATAATGTACTTCCATAAGAAAGTACTGATAATTGGGGCTGGGCGATATATCGAACGCGATTGTTATGCGCATCTGGTCAGTAAAGCCGGTTCCGTGATTAGTGGTAAATCTCCATCATCTGCTTTCAAATGGAGCGGCATTTAATACACAGAGCCGTAGTTCACTGACAAGCTACGCAATATCGTGCTCATAATCGAAGGTGATTCATCTGCGATAATGAACGTGATATTGCGTAGCTTGTCAGTGAACTACGGCTCTGTGTATTAAATGCCGCTCCATTTGAAAGCAGATGATGGAGATTTACCACTAATCACGGAACCGGCTTTACTGACCAGATGCGCATGACAATCGTGTTTGATATATCGCCCAGCCCTACATAAGGGGTAGGGTTAGGTTCAGGGTTAGTACCTAGTTATTACCTAGTTATTGTAATTACTATAAGTACATAGTATGCACATGAGTAACAGGACTGTAAAATAAAGTGCTACCTTTATTTCTTTCCAAACACCTAAAAAGTACTTTAATAAAAATAGTGCAACTAAACAAGTAATACTAATTAATCAATTATTTGAAAGTAAAAATGAGGTAAAATAAAATCACAAAGTATTTATTTATGTTCATAAATGTACATTTTCTTTCTCTCTGTATAAGCTGAGATCCGACATGTCTCTGGTGCCTGGAGTCAGGTTGTTTCATTAGCGTGTCTGTGTTTGCCGGATGTGTGGGGTGTGGTGTGGGTGGGCAGATGCTGATGCAGATGTTGGTTAAATGGGTACATGGGCATGTAGCTGTAGGTGTGAACAGACAGCTGGAGGTCTCAGTATGACCAGATCCTCATCCGTTATGTGTTTGTGTGTGTGTGTGAGCATAATTTTTTGCTTTCCATGCAACAGTATTTTACATTTTCATAAAAAATAAATGTATTTGTGTTGTCCAGATGACTATAATAACTATGGGTGTCACGATTCCTCGATTCAATTCGAGTATTCGATTTTAAAAAAAAAAAAAAAAAAAAAAAAAAAAAAAAAAAAAATCCTCGATTGTTAGTTTGAGTAACCGGCAAAAAAACGGAAGTGACGAGAATCCATGAAACGCATTATTAGACCGTTTTCCAAGGCTGCATGATATATTAAACCTATTTAAAAATCATCATAAAGCATAATGCTATTGTAAATTCACAAATGCTACGATTCAATTAAATATATGTGATGCAGGTTAATATACTTGATTTATTGAAGTATATTAACCTGATTGAGCGGCTCCGTTCACAGTAAATGCTGCTCCACACAAACTGTTCAGATCATATCATATACTCTGCATGTTGTTGTGAGTTTGGATTTATTATAACGTTCATCTGGGAACGCAACATGCCCCGTTTCATCAGATTTGTGAGATAAATCATTTATAAACCTACACAAACACTGGACAATGCATCAATATCTTTTTCAATATGCTAACTGTTCATCACAATTTCAAAATAAAAGTTTAAACCCTCGCTCTGAGTTTACACTTTTCAATGTCCACATATTCAAGAAATTACAGTGGCTATAGCATTTCTGTTGTAAAGAAATAGCCAAAATTTAAGGTTAAGTGGAGATTTGAATTATATTTTGTTTAGTCAATATTAAACAAGGATTAGATCACTCTGTAAAGTGTAAAAACAATCGTCAGGCCATTTGTTTTAATGCGTAATATACAATAGCTCTATTGTTTACATTATGTATTTTAACGGTTTTGTTCAATAAAACCACATTATTACTTGCTTTTTATACTTTATTTGAACTAATTTTTATTGCCTCATTGCTATTATATATGTATTTAAAGTTGCATAGGTATGCTGTTTGCATAGGTATTTTTATTACTAAACAAATAATTATAATTATCCGATTACTCGATTAATTGTCAGAATAATTGACAGATTACTTTATTACAACACAAGAAGAGTATTTTCTATAATAGACTATTTACATTTCTTTAATTTGATTAGTTTGAGTCATCTATCATGATTTAAAGCAGGGGTGGGGAACGTTGATCCTGGAGGGCCACTCTCCTGCAGAGTTCAGCTACAACCCTGAAAAACCCTGGAAAAAAAATACTTAACTGCATCCCCAAGACCTTGATTAGCTGCTTCAGGTGTGTTTGATTAGGGTTGGAGCTAAACTCTGCAGGGACACCGGCCCTCCAGGATCAACGTTCCCCAGCCCTGATTTAAAGCGTCCATCCTGAGTTTGGCTCTGTAAATCTGCTCTCAGGTAACACCAGCTGGCTGATGTGTCTGGAGAACCCGCCGAGCCCCTTCTCGTCTGAGCTGGGGAACGTCCCGCTGCAGGAGCTGTCCAGTGTGCTGATGGCCATGGATGGGGTGAAGGAGCCCCAGAGCGAGGCCCCCGTGCCCCAGCCGCAGGGGAGGCCCGGCCCCATCCAGCGCTCCAACACCGGTGAGCTGCCGTCTCTCAAAACAACACTGTTTCAGCATATTTCTCTGTAGCTGGAATGGAGTTTATAGAGTAGATATATCGCGAGCCGTGATATTAAGTGCTGCAGCTGAGTCTGAGAATAGCATACTACTGTGCTTTACACTGTTTATGCATTTCTGTAGCATGTGTACTGTGCACAGAATATTTCCTGCAAATGTAAAATTATTCTTTTTGTATGCACAATGTCCAAATATATTTTAATTTTAGTTAAGGTTTTACATTTTTTTTAAACAAATTTTGTTTTCTCATTTTTATTAGTTAATTGCTTAAAATAAATGAAAATGAGAAATTTTGAAATTTTAAAACAGTATGTAAAAGCACTGTGGTATAAAGTATACAGTATCTAGTATGCAGTAAGCAGTATGCAAGTATTCTATTTCATTCCAAAGAGCCAAACCTTTCCTCTCTGGGGAGGAAATGACATCACACATTGGGAACATTCTTTTATGTATTTCTATTTTTTTTAATCTATCTATATTTATTTATTTATGTAAAGCTATTAATCAAACTCTTGCAGTTTTATATAAACAGGTCTGCTGAAAACATTTATTTATTTATTTATTTATTTATTTATTTACTTGTATCCAAGATCTTGCTTTTTTTATATAAACCAAACTGCTGAAAATTGTTTATACATTTATTATTTATTTCTATTATTTGTATATACACTGGCCTGCTGAAAACATATTTATGTATTTGTTTCCAAGATCTTGCTTTTTTATATAAACCAACCTGCTGAAAACTTTGTTTATACCTATATTTATTTATTTATTTCTATTTTTTATATACACTGGCCTGCTGAAAACACATTTATTTATTTATTTTGTTTGTTTTACAGACTCTTACTATTTTACATGAACATGCCTGCTGAAAGCATAATCTTTGAACCTTAATTCAGCAGAATCACAAGTGTTTCAGTGATTTATTCCTCTTAAAAACCGTTTCACCTCCCTCTAACATACAGTGCATAAATGACACGCATTAAAAAGAAAAAGCATTTGTCATCCACAGCTGAGTATTTGTAATTACAGACCTGTTTGAAGGCCTTCTCTCATGCCGTCTACAGTGGGCCGCTCAGCACACCTGTCCCTCTGTCAGCCTGACTCTCTTTGACTGTTTCTGTGTGTTTCCTCTGGGTCCATGCGGTGTTGATGGCTTGGCCTGTGTTGGTTTTTGTCTGGGTTTGTCGCTGCAGTGGGCGCTCTGGGCTCTCTCTGCTCCCCCGAAACGCCCGGCAGGTTACACAGGAGTATATCGTGGGCAGGTAGATATGTCTGCCGCGTGTGTGTATGTGGCCTCGAGCACGTACACGCACCGTGCGCTCTAGAGTGTTTCTGTAGCTTCCCGTCTTCATTAACACTCAACAATCCAGAACAAACCAACTAATCAGCGGTCAACTCAACCAATCTCCACACAGAACCAGCGATGGGATTGATTCCTGATTCAGGACGCTCCTCCTCCTTTTCCTGGAGCTCTTTTCTCTTGCCTTTGCTCTTTTTCTTGCGTCCGTGAATTTGACATGAAAGGCATCTTTCTCTTGTAATGTTTTCCCCCTCTGTGTGTGATTTCAGTTTGACCCGCATAAAAGTATTCCTGTTAGATCTGGACGATGTGGATAAAAAAGGTTTTGAAATGTTTCAAAACTGAATGGCTGAAAATATTTCAGTCATTCTGTATAAACCAAGAATATAGTTGTACATAGTTGACATAACTTGTCTGTTAACTTGTTTTTATTCAATATTTTAGGTTAAAATGTACATGAATGTGCAAGGAAAAGTGTATTTTTACAGGTGATGATAAGTGTATATTTTGTCAAATCAACTAGCTTTTTTTTTCCTGTAGTGTAGTAATTTTTGTACTTCATAAATTAATTTTTCATGTAGTTTTGCAAATGTAGTAATAATTATAAAATTATTTGTCTTTATTATTATTATTATTATTATTATTATTAATTTTATATCAGTTAATACTTATATTTTACAATGTAACAATATATATTAATAATAAAAGCAGTATTTGTCTTCATACCAGGTCTGTCAAAAAAAAAGTTTTATGTGAATTGCATGATTTGGCAATTAACTCAATTTATCTCAGTGCATCAATATTTAAAGAATTTTGAAGGCTAATAAAAATACAGATTTTCTTAATTTTTTTTGTTTTGTTTTTTACTTAATATAAATTACAGAACAAATATATAAATATTATTTAGCTATTAAAATGTATATTAAATTTTCTTAAATGTCTGAAAAATGTTTTTATCTATATTACCCAGTCATTCTTACTATTACTCAATTTTATTCAATTATCATTACTATTATCAGTTAATTTAATAATTTTATGTGTTTGCATCAGTATAGCAATTTATATTAATAAACAGCAATATATACCTTCATGTTAGGGCTGTCAGTTAAAAAAAAAAAATCAACTAAATTAAATGCTTATTATAATTATATGATATTTAAAGAATTTTGAAGGATAATAAGGCTGATGAGGAAGCTCAGAACAAATATGTAAATATCAAAGGACTGGAAAATGTTTTTAGGTAGATGTGTTTAGATGTCGTCATTATTTTAGCACATTTTTCAGAAAGAGAGACTTTTAGCTGTGTATGTCTGCTTCAGTTTCTTTTGTCATCTCGTAGGACCCTGCACTAGCATACAGACCTCAAATCTAACACACATGGATGTCAACTCGCATTTCCATTTCCCTGGGTCTCTAAAAGCATGTTCTGTAAAGCCTTTCAGTGTCAAATCCGTATTGAACCTGCTTCAACTCGATCAGCTTGTGTGTGTTTGTGCAGGTTTGATCTTCAGATGGCTCTGCATGTATTAGAGTGACTGTAGGAGAGTTTCTAGTCTAATGGCAGATATGGTAGACGCTCCTCTGCTCGTGGATGTAATACAGTGTGCTGTGACAACATCTCGTTTATTGTTGTCATGCTGCCGTCTCACAGATTCGGTTGTGTTGGAAGAAGGTGGACGGAGCAGAGCGGCTGTGTCAGCAGTGGAGTCCAAAGAGCTGGAGGAGTTTGAGGCCGTAGCGTCTGAACCCATCTTCATGAGCGCCGCTACAACCCCAGCCGGCTTACTGAGCAGAGTGAGGGAATCCACACCAAACACCTTCTACACACTCAACAATAATCAGTGTTGGGGAAAAGTAAAAGTACTATTAAAAATAATGCATTACAATTTTGCGGTACTCCGTAATAAAGTATGCGATTGCGTTAGTTACTTTTTCTGGAAAGTAATGCATTACGTCACTTTTGCGTCACTTTTTGTCACCTGGGCTGGGCTTGCTTATTTGTTTTGTAATAACAAGACCCAAAGGTTTTATTTTTTGCAACTCTAAAGGCCTTTTCACACTAAAAGTGAAATTAATAAGCCTCAGGCTGAAGGAAGTGCCTCTGCACTCACTCCGAATTTCCCTCAGCACAGGGACAGGAGAAGTGTCAGCAATGATAATAATAATAAGTATGCCATTGTTTATGCATTAAACTTTATATAGAGGCAAGACAAAAACTTTATATAGATTGTTATTATTATTGCCATGTAAGAGAGAATGTGAGAGACAGAAAGAATTGTTAATAGTTAGTTATATATTACAAAATATTATTTTTAAGAGTAATGGATTATTATTATTATTATTATCATGTAATTAATGCTTATTATGTAATTAATAATATATATAAATGATATTACAGCAAAATAAATGTAAATAATATATTCTACTACTACTACTAATAATAATTGTTGTTGTTGTTATTATTATTATTATTATTATTATTATTATTATTATTATTATTATCTGATATACTTCTCAGTACTGGTAGTGATAGACTAATATATCAGCCAGGCCAATTAACCAGCCAGTATATTTATTTTATTGGCATTGATAAACCACAGACTGATTCATGTCATTTCTTTCGTGTCTTCTCTCCTCAAGTCCTCCTCAACCTCTAGTCAGGACGATGAGAAGTCGACTCTGGAGGAAGTGAGTGAGGGCGGTATCCCCATCGATCAGCCTCCGCCGGCCCTCTCCACGCCGGGTCTTCAAGAGAGTGACCTGCCATTATCTCAGGCCACCACCCTGAGCAAATCAAGCTCGTCCCCGGAGCTGCAGACTCTCCCCGAGGCCTTCACCAAGGCTGCGGCCCAGAGCGCCGCCGGCGGAGACCTGCTCAGCTCCAGGATCCCGACGGTTCAGGCCAGCGAGAGAGAGGCCTCGGGTGAAAGCACCTGGCCGGGAGAGAGCATTACATCAGCCGGCCCGTCCAGCTCCAGCGCTAGCGTTTCCGTCTCCTCGTCCTCCACCTCCAGGATGAGGCTGGAGTTTCCCACGGCTCAGCCGGGAGCCCTGTCTCCCACCGGACACAGACCCCGCGGACACACCATCTCAGTGTCTGCGCCCTCGTCCCGCAGGGAGAGGAAGATGGAACGAGACTCGTACCACAACAGAGGAGGTCCATCCAACGCAGAGAAGAGCTCAGGACTCAGTCCCAGGTAACTTGAAGTACAAACTCATATTCTGCCTTCCTTTATATGCATTAGAAACTTTTGTTTTGCATGCAATTACACTGAAAGCAAGCTAAAGTTTTCAAGCTTCAAAAAGGATACAAAAGCATGTTAAATGTATTATAAATGTTAGGAATATCAACACCATATCAGTTATCAGTTATAAATACAGTACTGTTCAATAGTTAAGTCAGCAAGATTAATTAATTTTTTTTTCGAAAGAAACTCATTTTATTTAGCAAGGATGCATTAAATTGATCAAAAGTGACCGTAAAGGCACTTACTAAATATTTGTATTTCAGATAAATGCTGTTCTTTTAAACATTTCTTTATCAAAGAATTTCCACAAAAATATGAAGCAGCACAACTGTTTTTAACATTGATGATAATCAAAAATGTTTCTTGAGCAGCAAATCAGAATAGTAGAATGATTTCTGAAGGATTGTGTGACACTCAACACTTGTGTTAAAAATTAAGCTTTGCATCACAGGAATTTATTACATTTTAAAATATATTCACATAGAAAACAGTTATTTTAAATTGCAATAATATTTCACAATATTTCTGTTTTTTTCAGACTGATCATTATCAGTCAGTTTAGGATATTTCAACACTCTGGGAAAATAATGCAGTGAAAGCAGTAAACAGGCTATTTTCATATACGCGTATGATTTACAGGACAGTAATATTATTTTTCACTAGATAAGCCTCAATAATAACACAATAAATATAATATGAGAGAGCAACATGTTCCTAACCAGCATTCATTTTTTATTACTCACACGTTGTAACTCACACTCACAAGTCCCTAGAAACGCAGTTTAGCAGAGATGATGAAGCGGTTGCCATTGCATCAAGGTCTTTTGGAAACGTGTCTTTTGATTGCATCTCACTTTTAGCAGATGTTTTTCATTAAGAAGATGTGCACGATGGGAAAATTTGTGTAAAATGATGCAAGGGAAAAGCCTCCTGTGCAATGGTGCATCAGTTCTTATCAAAACTACAACTATCAACAATCCATTAAGGCTGGGCGACAAGGCCAAATATATTATCACAATATTTTCTTTCCATTTCATACAATATCACGATTTTAATTTACCAATAATGGGAAAGGAAATGCTTTCAACGTGTTTGTTAAACCTTGAGAATGAATGCAAGGATAATTTGTTCACAGTTAAACCTTTTAATTTAGGGGACCATAAAATCTGTTACATTTTCCCTTAAATTCTGTATTTCATTATTTTTTTCCCCCTGGATTCTGTGTTTTATGTTTCAGTACAAATTTATCATAAAAAGGTGTCTAAATAAATAAATCAAAACTTTTATTCAGTCTTTTAAAATGTAATGAAATGAAAACATAATTACAACAAAACATTGCATTTTAATTTTTTTTTTCCAAGTAAGAGGCTGCTCTATAGCAATGTATAACTCTGTAAATTAATGAAAAAATACCTAAATTGTATGATATTCAGTATGGTATAATATTATTATTATTACTTGAAAATTACATTTTAGTATACAATAGCAATATATTTCTGTCATAATTTCTTCAAGTTAAACTAGACTCTTATTTTGACGGGTTGTCATGAAGGTCTTTCAGTTTTACTTTCAGGTTCAGTGTGTTTGAAAGTAGTTTTTCTCAAATGAAACGGTAAAAACCTTATAATAGTTAGCCTATTAACGACAAGCACTGAGTGGCTGTTGCCGCCTTTATTTCTGCTTTTAGATGAATCCATATCGAGTAAAAATGTCCAGAACTTATCATCGTTATCAGCATAAATCTTATCGCCACTCAATATGATATGGTTTTATCGCTCAGCCCTATAATCCGTGTCTGCTCAGTTGTGTAATGGATGGTGGAAAGTGTAGCTGTGATTAACGCACCTGTAATGTCTTTGAACAGCATTCATTTGATCCCACTGCACCGAGTGCTCCATTTTCAAGAAAAGCAAAGCATTATATGGAGAGTAATGATATGGCTGTAACGCCTCATTTTTTTCATTGCTGTCATCATCTGTCGTCCCTGTTGACATGAAATCATGCTGCCTCCTTCGCTCGCTCGACTCGTTTTGTGAAGTGAGGCTCTTTCTGAGTTGAGCGCTTTCAAATTGTTGCCTTGAATTGGAATTACGTGTAAATTACTGCCATCCGTCTTTGTGAGGTTCAGTGCTGCTGGAGTCGCACGATCGATAGACTCTATTTATAGAGGCTATTTATAGACAAAAGCGCAGGAAAGCCTAGTGAGTTTCCTGAAAGTGTTTTTTCTCCGTCACGGGCCATATGTGTCTCGTTTAATGGGTTCAGTCAGACACTAAGAGCTGTTGTCTTTCTTTTTCTCGAAACGGTTCACAATGCTTTTTTGCAATTGTGTTTAGATTGCTATTCGATATGAAGCATGTCTGTTTTGAATAACGCCACAATTACTTCCTAATAAGGATTGAGGGGCCCATAACTCAAAAAACACTTGCTGTATGAATAGAGGCATAAAAGGAGTAGTTTCTTTAGTGGAACACTGAGTTATGAATGTCCTGGTTTCTGTTTTCCATGCGGTGAAGATGGATGTGGACAGGAGCTGTAAAAAACCACAGTAAAACGGTCATAAAAGTGTTTCTTTCGAATCGAACACTTATTCATTAAGTGTTCTCCTTTACTGTAGCTATGTTTAATGCATATATACACAGTGCTGCTGGAAAGTTTGTGAACCCTTTAGAATTTTCTATATTTCTGCATAAATATGACCCAAAACATCATCAGACTTTCGCACAAGTCCTGAAAGTAGACAAAGAGAACCCAATCAAACAAATGAGACGAAACCATTTTCTTTGTCATTTATTTAATCAGGAAAATGATCCAATATTGCATATCTGTGAGTAGCAAAAGTATGTGAATCTCTTAGATTAGCAGATAATTTAAAGGTGAAATTAGAGTCCATCTGTGCAGAGGGGTTTTCAGTCAGTGCAATGACTATCAAATGTCAGTACGTGACCCGTTTTATTCAAAGAACAGGGGTCTATCAAAGTCTGATCGTGTTTGTGGAAGTGAATCATGTCACGAACAAAGGAGATTACTGAGGACCTCGGAAAAAGAGTTGATGTTGCTCATCAGGCTAGAAAAGGTTACAACCATCTCTAAAGAGTTTGGACTCCACAAATCCACAGTCAGACAGATTGTGTACAAATGGAGGAAACTCAAAACCACTGTTACCTTCCCGAGAAGTGGTCGACCAACAAAGATCACTCCGAAGCAGAACGTGTAATAGTCTGCGAGGTTACAAAAGTTCCCAGGGTAACGTCTAAGCAACTAAAGGCCTTTCTCACATTGGCTAATGTTAATGTTCATGAGCCCACCATCAGGAGAACACTGAGCAAGCATGGTGTGCACAGCAGAGTTGCAAGAAGAAAGCCACTGTTCTCCAAAAAGAAAATTGCTTGCTAAAGATCATGTGGACAAGCCAGAGGACTATTGGAGAAAGGTTTAATGGATGGATGAAACTAAAACAGAACTTATTGGTTTAAATGTGAAGCTATTATGTTCGTAGAAAAAAAAACACTGCATTCCAGCTTCAGAATCGTATCCCATCTGTGAAACATGGTGGTGATAGTATCATGGCTTGGGCCTGTTTTGCTGCATCTTGGCCAGGACAGCCTGCCATCATTGATAGAACAATGATTTCTGAATTATACCAGAAAATTCTAAAGGAAAACGTCAGGACATCGGTTTATTAAGAACAGAGTCTCAAGAGAACGTGGGTCATGCAGCAAGACAACAACCCCAAGCACACAAGTCATTCTACCACAGAGTGGTTGAAGAAGAATAAAGTTAATGTTTTGGAACGGCTTAGTCAAAGTCCAGACCTTAATCCAATTAAAATGTTGTGGAAGGACCTAAGCAAGCAGTTCATAGAAGGAAACCCACCAACATCACAGAGATTAAGTGGTTCTGCACTGAGGAATGGGCTAAAACTCCTACATGTTATCGTGCAGGACTGATCAGCATTTACAAGAAACTTTACCTTCAGTTACTGCAGCAAAAGCGGGTCACATCAGATACTGAAAGCAAAGATTCACATACTTTTGCAACGCACGGATATGTAACACAGGATCATTTTTCTCAATAAATAAATAAATGACAAAGAAAATATTTTTCTTTCACTTGTTTGATTGGGTTCTCTTTGTCTACTTTCAGGACTGAAAATCTGATGATGTTTTGGGTCGTATTTATGCAGAAACAGAAAATTCTAAAAGGTTCACAAACTTTCAAGCAGCACTGTGTATATATATATATATATATATATATATATATATATATATATATACCCTAATACCAAAAAAAAAAAATTGCATAATGACAAATAAAGTTAAATACTCTTTTTAATTGTATAGTTCTATAATATATTCTATATTATATTCTATATTTTTATTTTCTTTTAAATTATATAAAATGTTTTGTTTTATGTAAACATTTTCTATATATCAATTCTTTCTCTTTATCTGTATAATTAATATAGAAAAAAAAAAAAATGTAAACAGCTGACTAGTAATAATTAGATTTGCTTACAAAAAAGTAAGACAACAAATAAGACAAAAGTAGCAGAAAATATATATGGCTAACAATATATTTTATAACTTTGTGTATAGTGTGTGTGTGTGTACGTACAGTATATGTGTGTGTGTGTATGTATATATATATATATATATATATCTATATATCTATCTCTATATATATATCTCTATATATATATCTCTATATATATATATATATATATATATATATATATATATAGATAGATATAGAGATATAGAGATATAAACAGAAACAGATTCCATATGTGGCTGATCATAAATATGAAATGTAAATTTGTCTGGCATCATTATTGAGATGTTTTCAGCACTTGTGGTTACTTTACTGTATCCATCCTAAATACGTCTGCTCATATTGTTAGCAGTGCTGTGCAGCACATGTTTTCCATTGATATTGTCAAGGCAAGATTTATGTTAAGTCTGGAGTTGTATCCTCATTTGCACAGTTGTGCTGGGCCAGATTTAATGGGTCTCATGAGGTCTGGAGAGTGTTTCGGGACACTTCTCCCGATCGAGCGCTTATCCTCTCCAAACTTCTTCACCTTTAGCTTTGATATTTTCCCGTGTGATGAGGTAAGTTGCGTGTAGGCAGATGAAAGCTGTGCTGGACTTTAAAGGCATTAAATGTAGTGTGCACTTGTGTTGGAGTGGAGGTTCAGTCTGACCTTTGCTCCTCTTTCTGTCGTCAGCTTCGTCTTCCTGCAGCTCTATCACTCTCCGTTCTTTGGCAATGAAGCCAACAAACCCCTCCTGCTGCCCAAATCTCAGGTGAGGAGACTATCTCTCTTATAATTGGCCAAATCTCATATATACATTACATGTAATTTCACACCAAATCAAAAAAGGGAAATCAAAAATGTAATAAAGAAAATAATTTTTAAAGGTCTGTTTTTTTTGGCACAAACCATTTTTAA
>JAFVLL020024994.1:0-30780 GCA_021397915.2 Tor tambroides | reverse complement strand
TCTTCTTGCAACTCTGCCATGCACACCATGCTTGCTCAGTGTTCTCCTGACGGTGGGCTCATGAACATTAGCCAATGTGAGAAAGGCCTTTAGTTGCTTAGAAGTTACCCTGGGAACATTTGCAACCTCGCAGACTATTACACATTCTGCTTAGGAGTGATCTTTGTTGGTCGACCACTTCTCGGGAAGGTAACAGTGGTCTTGAATTTCCTCCATTTGTACACAATCTGTCTGACTGTGGATCTGTGGAGTCCAAACTCTTTAGAGATGGTTTTGTAACCTTTTCTAGCCTGATGAGCAACATCAACTCTTTTTCCGAGGTCCTCAGTAATCTCCTTTGTTCGTGACATGATTCACTTCCACAAACATGATCAGACTTTGATAGATCCCTATTCTTTGAATAAAACAGGTCACATATTGACATTTGATAGTCATTGCACTGAAAACACCTCAGATGGAGTCTAATTTCACCTTTAAAATAACTGCTAAACCAAGAGATTCACATACTTTTGCCACTCACAGATATGCAATATTGGATAATTTTCCTGAACAAATAAATGACAAAGGAAATATTTTTGTCTCATTTGTTTGATTAGGTTCTCTATTGAAAAAAGAAATAATAAATTGAAAATTGGCAGAAATAAAATAAGTTTATATATATATATATATATATATATAAACTTATTTTATTTCAGGCAGTTTTCATTAGTTTAACTTGATGCAATAAAATAACTAAAACTAAAATAAAAATGTAAAAAACAGACATTGAATAAAAAACAAAAACAACAAAAATACTACAGTTTCAACTAAAATTAAAATGAAATTATAAGAAATACAAGCAAATATAAATATATAAACTAATTCAAAATCTTAACAAATAGTATCTGTTATACTAAAATAAAACTGATTCACTTATGATTGCTTGTAATTTATAATGATTTTAGGTAACACTTTATTATATGGTGTCCATAATACATAGTAATTACCTAGTTAAGTACTTAGTAGTATCCGTTGTACTTACATGAAACAAAATGTACTTACCATGTAACTAAGTTATGGAACAGCATGTACTTACAGTTTGTAATTATGTAGATGTAATAGGCAGCTACTGTTACACATATATAACAGACCCAAGATTCCCATTGTCTCTGATTCCCAAGAAAATGAAGTCCCAACATCTTTAGCAATCTCTCGGGTGTAAAAACACGGCTGTTTGTTTTGGACCGACGCCATTCAGCCTATCTCGATCAATAAGACTTTGACTGCAGAAGGAAATAAAGTTTAATCACTGAATTTGCAGTCAGTTACTCACGTTCACTGCAATACATCAGGGCATAATTTGGACTTCTATTATTTTTATAAAAAGATCATTTTAAATAACACAGACCAAGCTGAACCTAATCCTAAAGAAAACATTTTCCTTTTTTTTTTTTAATAAAAAATTATTTAGTTACTTTATTTCTGAATCCTTTTAACCTTTAAAGATGTCCCTGAAGGTCTTGCTTTGGGACAAGTCTCAAAACTAGACAAATCTCGTCTGTGATGGAAAACTGTAGGAAAGAAACCAAAAACAAGGGCTGTCTTGCCAGTTATTCCAGCTGTAATGAGTTTTCTTGTTATGACAATCTCATTTCACATGTCCCTCGTCTCATATTGCTCATTCTCTATTGTCCGCTCTAAACAGATGCAGAGCAGGTCAAAGACTGTAATCCTGAAGGACGCAGTAGGTCAAGGCTGAATAGATGGGCTTTAACCTGCTTCTAATCCACAACAGCTCAGCCCTTCCAAAACAAAACCAGATTTCAATGGCAAAACACTCTGACACACAGCTGTGAGCCACCAAACACTGACAAATGACCAGAGAAACCGGCCACTATCAGCAGGACTATCAGGTTTATCTTGTTATTTTGTCCTAAATACTCATCATATCTATCTCTATCTCTCTCGTTCATTAATGTATAATTAACCACTGCAGTCAGTCCTCCATTAGCCTGATATCCAGCAGACCAAACAGTCAAAACTTATCTCTCAAATGTGCAACAATGCAGCAATTAATACTATTTCACTGAATTATACAATTATAAATTATAGAAGTTTAAAAAAATATTCAGTCAATAAACATGAAGAATAAATGGTAGTAAAAATTATACATTTCTTAAGTGACAAATATTGACACAAAATTGAAATTTTATATATGTACATATGTGACCCTGGAGCATAAAAGCAGTCTTAAGTCGCTGGGGTATATTTGTAGCAATAGCCAAAAATACACTGTATGGGTCAAAATTATTAATTTTTTTTTATGCCAAAAATCATTAGGACATTAAGTAAAGATCATGTTCCATGAAGATATTTATTGAATTTCCAACTGTAAATATATCAAAACTTAATATTTGATTAGTAATATGCATTGCTAAGAGCTTCATTTGGACAACTTTAAAAGTGATTTTCTCAATATTTTGATTTTTTTGCACCCTCAGATTCCAGATTTTCAAATAGTTGTATCTCAGCCAAATATTGTCCTATCCTAACAAACCATACATCAATGGAAAGATTATTTATTCAGCTTGATGCATAAATCTCAATTTCAAAAAAAAAAATACCCTTATAGACTGGTTTTGTGGTCCAGGGTCACATATTATATTATATGTAATATTATATAATATATTATAGAATTATTTATATAATTTTATCATTATTTTTATGTAATATAAAGAGTATTAAATAATACAATTCTTAAATATAGTAAAATTCTTACAGTAAATGAAAAAATAAAAAATGTAAAGATTAGAAGAATTAGAAGACAAATACCTACAGAAAAACTCATACAGAAAGAACAGGTACAGAAAGAAGAGAAAGAGAAAGGGTGAGAGACAGAGAAAAGAGAAGGTTAAGAGAGAGAGAGTTGAACCCATTGTGTTGTTGTTGTTGGACGCAAAGCCTCTGTAGGGAATATTCATTGTGTGTGTGTATAAAGTCTGACCTCATTCAGGTCCACTGGCCATTGTCCTGAGCGAAGAGCCCAGCAGGAGAGACCTGTGCTGGGCTCCGAGGGGCCCACAGTGGCCCGGGACAGACGTCTGAGGCTGGGGGCCATCACCTGGGGCGGCGTGTTACCTGGTGAGAGGTGCAGCGAGAGAGTTACTGCCTCATGCACTGTGGAGTACAATTAAACCTGCATGTTAAACACTTCAGCACTTTACAGCGTTATTTCAATATCACTGATATACTATTAGTTTTTCTTAGCATTCTGAATAATATTTCATTTTTATTTTTTATACTTTTATTTTCATTTTGTTAAAGTTTCAGTTTTCAGTTTCATTTTTATCATTTGTCATTTTTTTCATTTTTGTCATGTTTGCACTAAATTTAGGATAAAACCAACTGAAATCACATGCGCACAAGTTTATTTGTTAGGTTACATGTGTGCAAAAACGACTCTTTCTGGCTTTTTAATATGTAATACATGTTTTAAGATGTTTTTTTTGTTTTTGCTTTTTAAAAATATATTATTATTAGAAAATTAATTAAGTGACCCTAAACTAAAACGACATGCTTGATCTGAAATTGGTTTTGTATAAAAATGTATCCGGTCACATGCAATCTAGGAGTATATAACAGTGTTTTGTTGTGTTTGGAGTACTGCAGGAAAGTACATTTATGGAGATGTATAAATCTTGGCATAAATTATGCTAATTACTAACTGCATGCAGACATTCAGGGAAAATGAACCAGATTCATCAACTTCAGAACAAATCTATGCTGAAGGTTTGAAATAAGTGCTTTAACAAAAATAAAGATGCTTCCTCATATATTAAATTGGAAATAATTCAACATTTTCCATGAATAAAATTCCTTTCATCCAAATCTGTGCGAAAGGCTAATTTGAAGTGTCATCCACAGGACTGGCGCCTCTGTTTCCGGCAGGTTGGACATTGACCGGCTGCACTACGTGAGTGGCGTCACCTACACATCGTGACTAAGACTGACTGTCACGGTGTAACACTTTGTCCCGATGTGACAAATCGACGGCCACGAGGACCAACCGATTCACACCTGAACCGAGAGTAAGAGATCTACTGACCAAACGCAGGGCTTTAATCATGCATATGATCATGTGTGAACGTCTGAACACATACAGAGGCATGTGTCGGCTTTATCTCTGTTAAACAAACTGACCTCTGACATGAAGAAACCTCCAGTTCAATAACCAACAAGTGCTTGTTGTGTTTAATACACACATGCACAAAACACACTTTTTTCCCCTTACAATTCATTTAGATATATATTAGGTACAGTATGTCAATATTTCTCAAGAAAAACAGTCTCTCTTATGTTGTTAACAGCCAGGGAACCCTATTAGCAAGTTTGTATATATATAATACTACAATACAAGGTTACAAACATACAACATAAAACATTTACATTGCACATGAGGCGGTTTTTATTATAATAACTTCATAATTATAGCTTTTTAATGATCCAACTTTGAACATTCTTAAAATAATAAAAATAACATTGTTGATACATTTCAGTCAGGTTTTAGATCAAGAAACTGAGAAATGGTCAGGTTTGCTTGACTGCTTGGACGAAATAAGCCTGTGGATCTCCATCGGCTGAACGAGTGTAAATCTGAAGTGCTGATTTTTGGCCCATCAAAAATTAGCCAATCAGCTGTCACTTGATCTGTGCCCTTTAGCTTCCAATGTTAATACTCAGATGAGGAACCTTGGTGTGATTTTCGATTCTGAAATGAAATGCTGTGGTAAAGGGTAGCTTTTTTTCAATTGAAGGGTATTGCCAGATTGAAAGGCTTCCTGTCTTTTAAAGATATGGAAACTGTGATCCTTGCATTTATTTTGTCCAGATTGGATTTTAGTAATTCCCTATATTTGGGGTAGTCTAAGAATTTGCTTTCACGGCTGCAGCCAGACTGTTGACTGGCACCAGTGCTGCATGACTTCTTTGCACAGGCTCCCCGGGTGCAATATAAGCCCCTTTTAATGCTTTTTAAAGGCTTATATGGGCTTGCACTTGCATATATTTCTAGTTCGTTACAGCATCATTGTGCTGCAAGACCCCTAAGATCATCTCAAAGTTTCCTTTTAAAAGTTAATATTTTGGGTCCGTGAAGCACTTTGCTCAACTTGTGTTGTTTTTAAACACTGATTGATTGATCAATTCTTGGGATTTAAGAATCAATTTCCGTTCATCATTGCTAACCTACAGTAGCAATACAATACCATACAGTACCATCTAGTCCTAAAATATAAAAGTAAATTGCTCATATAGGGTTAGTGATGTGATCAAACCTTAAACAACCACGCAGAACACAACAAATTTCATATCAGTGTGCTAAAACATGCTATAAACATTTAGCAATGTCCTGGCAACTTGCAATGGGCAAATATGATCATCAGGCTTTTGAGGAACGTTTATTTGTTCTCTCAATCATCACTATATTGCACTGCATTATATGTTTAGATCATAAAACTACGTTTTTTGAATATCACCTTACTAAGACACGTTATTGAGAGATATAGAGTGACAGCTGTATTTATATTTATATCGTTTTATGCAAGTAGTCTGTTATACTGTAATAAAGATCTGTCTAAAGGTTAACAAAGGTTTTCTTACTATTATTTCATATGTCAGGCTTTAAAGTGTTAACTGTAAGTAAATATGGTATTTTGGTGGTTATTCTGGTTCTCTACCTTGAAATCGCAGGGTTACATTTTACGCACACAAATTTACGTCCTTTTTTTTTTGGTGTTCAGTGTACGTCAGAAAATGGCCTCAATGACCCTCCAAAAATTTTCAAAGAATGCTGAGATATTGCTTCAGTGACCTCTAAATACATCAATCTGGAGAGGTTAGAGACGCGTTCCTGTCAAAAACAGGTTAAAATGACAGCTGTGATTTTACTGTACACTAAACTGAATCCACCTGTCCTTCAAATCTCACCATTCCTGTCTAAATTGCATGAGGTAAATAATAAAAGGAATGCTTTTGAACAAAAACTGACATTTTAAATGTCATACAGCTTAAATCTTTCAACACTGCAGTCCTCACCGCTTTTGTAAACAGGTGCTAATTTTGACATAGAAATGCCCAAACTATAATAAACAGACCATGCAGAAAAGGTCGAACTCAAAAAGCAAAAAGATTTGATCATCTGAAGGGATGCAATCAACCCTTCGTCATAAATCATCTGCCATTTAAAATTATAACTGCTAATCTTTTAAAGGTATTTCCTAATGTAAACGCTTAGCTCAGCAGTGGATGTCTGACAAGCCCAATCTGAAACCTCCTGGAATGATGATTAATACGTTCAGCTCAAAACGACAGTTGCGTAAGAGACAAAAATAGGCAGGTTATCAAATCGTAGTGGATCTGATTACAAAAATGCATCACAAAACCATTTACGCATTTGTGCACAAAGGCTTCTCCTGAAATTTTCTCTCAAGCGTGTGAAAACAAAGTAAGCAGGTTTGACAGGTGCGATGCCTGGAATGTAAAAGTTTTGCAATGCTATTCAGTTCTGCAAAGAAACACACCCATATTGCAGTGTATGTGCGTGTGATTTTATGCAAGAAGCTCGAGAATCCCTTTAACAAACAATAGATTGTCATGAGCAACCTTTGCAACCAAATCGGACATCAGTGTGAATAACACCTACATGAGTATCAACTTTGTCTCAGATATTACTTCTTAAATTCCTGGGGAGAAAAAAAAAGACTCAAATGAACCAATAGATACAGATATAAAACAAATGTGGCTTAGATCATTTAATGAGAAATGACTTTGCTTGCAGACTTTGGTGATATTTTTAAGATCTGAAATTGTACACTGAAAAACAAGATTTAAGTTGACTTAACTTAAAAAATGAGGAAACCCGTTGCCTTAAAACTATTAAGTAAATAATAATTTAAAAAACGTTAAGTGAACTTGACAATTCACTTAACTTATTTTTTTAATTATTATTTACTTAATAATTTTTAAGGCAACGGGTTTCCTCATTTTTTAAGTCAACTTATCACTTTTTACAGTGTACTTAGTAACGCTTGTCTTGTTTTGCAGTACAAATGTGACCCTGGAGCAAAAAACCAGTCTTAAGTCGCTGGGGTATATTTGTAGCAATAGCCAAAAATACATTGTATGGGTCAAAATTATTGATTTTTCTTTTATGCCAAAAATCATTAGGATATTAAGTAAAGATCATGTTCCATGAAGATATTTTGTAAATTTCCTACTCTAAATATATCAAAACTTCAATAATAATATGCATTGCTAAGAACTTCATTTGGACAACTTTAAAGGTGATTTTCTCAATATTTTGATTTTTTGGCACCCTCAGATTCCAGATTTTCAAATAGTTGCATCTCTTCCAAATATTATCCGATCCTAACAAACCATACATCAATGGAAAGATTATTTATTCAGCTTTCAGGAGATGTATAAATCTCAATTTTGAAAAATTGACACTAATGACTGGTTTTGTGGTCCAGGGTCACAAATAATAAATATTAAAAAAAAAAAAAATCAAGATACGTAGCAAAATTATTTAAGATATTAAGTTAAATTAATATTAATTAATTAAAAAAAAAAATACTAGTGAAAAGCTTATTTCCACCACAGTATAAGAAAATAAAAGTAATTACAACTTCGTCTCACAATTCAAAACATTTTTTCTCAATTTTTTGAAGAATAAATATAAGATAAACTTACAGTTCTTTGAAAAAAAAAACAGTCAGAATTGTGAGATAAAAAGTTGCAATTACCCTTTTATATTTTTTAATTCCATGGCAGAAACAGATATTTTGACACTTTTTTCACAAAAACAAGACTTACTATCTTGTCATTTTACTTCTCAAGCAAATGTATTTGATTTAAGAATGTTTAGATACCTGAAAAACAAGAAAATCAGTGACATGACTGGTGTCACTTCTTAATTTGCTCACCTTTTACTCTAAGTGCTTCATAGCAAACACAACAGAGATTAAAGATCTCTCATTTGTAATTTTTGAATCTTGCAAACCCAAACGTGCATGTCTTTATTAGATTACTGATTAAGTGCCTTTTAAAATGACTTTCTTTGCTGCTGCGTCTGACTCAGAACGTCTGTCGTCTCAGCACTCACTTTATTGGTCGTCACTCTCAGGATAATGTGTGCAAGTATTCAAGCTGTCAAACATAGTAATCTTTAAAGCCTTTAATTTTATATCTAATTTTCGTAGGGCAATTGGGTGCATGTTATCTGAGCGCTGCTCGATCGAGCTGAATCGAGCCGTGAAATCGTTGTAAGTGTTTGTAATTGGTTTCCACTCGAGATAGCGAGCAGCTGTATCTTATCAAACTGTGTTTAATGGCAAATGAATCACTGGAGCGTTCGGCTGGTGCTGGAAAACACTCTCGTTAGAGACTTTGGAGAGAAACGAGTGAGTTAGAAACGGGTTGGTGTACTGAACCTCACCCTGCGCCGTGACTCACCTGTGCAGGTACCGTGGGCGGATCGAGATGGAGACACTCTGTCTACAGAATTCTGGACCTTGATAAAGCTGTTCAATTGATATATGATTATGCATTTGAGATGCAAAATCAATGCAAAATCAATGCTAAAACAAACAAGAGAGCATTATACGGTTGAGGAGGGTGCGAGAGTATGTTTTGGGAATCTGATATGATTGTGATCATAAGAAAGAAACATATCAGAATTCAAAAATGCCTCAAACGGTGCTCAGAATGGCAAAGATACACTTTAAAAAAATGTTTTTTTTAAGTTCTAAATAAATACATTTACTACCAATTTGAGTGAAAATTGTTTACCCTACACCAACTGATTTCAGTGAACCAAACAAATGTCAACACTGTGATCAAAAGATCCCAATATGAACTCAAACATGAGCTGCTCTCAACATTCATTTTATAGCTTTTCAATCTTACTTTATGACAACTAGTGACTCATTGGTGTTTGTGTTTTATTTCTCCTAAGGATTTTTTTGAGCTATGAATGAGCAAGATCTTTTGAATTGCAAAATAACATTCAGCAAGCTTGATTTAAATAAAAAAAGATCATGAGCGTTTATTTGGCAGTTAAAGGGTTCATGACGAAGCCTGAGAGTAGTTACATAACCATCGATCCTCTGCTGTCCGACTGCTCAGGTATTTGTGTCTGCCGATCTGTGATAAGATGGTCAGTCAGCAGTTTTGATGCGTTCAGTGTCGTCTGATTGTCTGTGTGTGTTTGAAAGAGGCAGTAAAACATCCAGCAACACACACACACACAAACACCAAACTCTCAGTCAACTGAGGACAACCACACCTACAGCATGTTATGGTGCCATACTTGAACTCCATTCCAAAACCTCGAGGGCTGCTTTGCTGCCTACATAGACAGCATCAGAAGATTGTAAGTGACTAATTTGAAGTGCACAAGAGACTCAGATCACATATATATATTCTATCCCCTTACTCTAAACCTACGCCTCATAGAAATCTAGTGGCATTTTTTGAATGTCAAAAAACACAGCTTAGTATGTTTTTAAGCAATTTGGTTTATGAGGACACAGGAAGTGTAAACCTCATGAGCCATGTTTATGTTATAATAACCATGTCATTATACACATTTGTGTCCCCCAGATCACACACACACACTGGTTTCCACGTTTTATGAGGACATAGGGCCCTATGAAATCCTTTTTATTTTCTCCCAAATTCCATCTTTTTTTTTTCGGCAAATTCCGTTTTGTTTTTTTTTTTTCAGTTTTAATTTTTCTGCATTTCGTTTTTTCCATTTTTATTTTTCTAGACTCTGTTTTAATGGTTAAATTAAAGTTCATTAATCAAAAGGCATGTTATGAAATCATGAAACTTATACAATTTAACAGTAGTTTATTAAAAGTTTAACAAAAATAAATACATTTTTTAGGGCCCCATGCAATACTTTTTATTTTGAGATTTTTATTTTCTGATTTTCTGGTAATCAGATGAATCCATAAAAAATTTTTTTTTTTTTTTTTTTTTTGGTAATCCATTGAAATTAAACCCTTTCGATTTTTGCCAAACTAAGTGCTGCACAACAGGTGTACTGTTAAAATTGTGTGATTATTCCTTTAAAAATAAAGCTTTAATAATGATTTTATTAGAAGTACAACTATTATTACATTAAGAAATACATTATGTTGTACAATAGTAATATATTTCTGTCACAATTTCTTCAAGTTAACCCAAACTTTTATTATGTGAATACCTTTAAGTTTCTGTGTGTATATGATATGACGGTAGTTTTTCTAAAATGAAACAGAGACAATCTTCATGCTTTCAAAGGCTGATCCGTGATTCCATACACCCTAAATTCTGTAGGCATAATGGTTTTTATAGTGTACAAACTGTATTTTCAGTATACTATACCACTACACACACACACACACACACACACAGGTTTCCATGTTTTATGTGGATTTATGTGGCAAAATGATTTTAATACTGTACAAACTGTACTTTCTATCCTCTTACCCTAAACCTACCCCTCACACAAAATGTTGTGCATTTTTAGATTTTCAAAAAACTTCATTCTATATAATTTGTAATCGTGTCTCCTCATGGGGACTTAAATAATGTCACCACAAGGACAAAATGTACTGGTATTACTATACTTGCAGGGCTGTTTAGTAACATAGGGAATACCACACGCGCACACACACACACACACACACATACAAACACACCCATGCAGCCACTGAGGTCACATGGCCGAACTGTAAGGTGACTCATGCTATAAATACAACACAAAGGAAGAGTTCATCTAATGTTCACTTGTTCTTCAGTAGTTCCCATCCAATCACTCATGACTCACACATCTGCTCACAATACAGTAGCCCGGCCACAGAAAGATCCGTTCCTCACCTTTGTTCAGGAACGCTCCTCATGCTCTCCACACAAAAGCAGGTTGAGGAGAGTAACCCGGGCCGGCTGGACTAGTGTTACCACTCGAGCTGATCCCTCAGGGGACGAGGCTCACAATAGACAGATTGAACTGCTGATATCTTCTGCTGTTTACATTTACATTTCTTTTCTTGGCACTTTCACGTGAAAGACGCCAGCAGATTAGGCCTCTGAGTGTTGGCTCTGCATTCTCACCATGTTTGCATCTAGAAATAGAATGGATTGAAAGTCAGCAAATCTGCTTCTAAACAATGTTAGGGAATGTTAAATGATTATCAAATAAACAAGTGCATAAGCTTAAAACATTATATACAGGAGAGTTATTTTTGCATTCACTAGCAAACACAAATAAATGCACAAAAATAAATAAATGCACAAAAAATAGACAGAATAATGTGTGTTAATTGGAAAAAAGTTACTCGGGTACGTGATTACGGTTAAAGTGCATTGGGTTACTAGTTGCTTCCTAAGAATGTGATGATAAATCTTGTGTCGGGAACAGATCTTTGTTATATTTCACCACAAATAAAGAAAACAAATTTTGTTTTGCAATGTCATGACAATAAGGCACATTAAAACTTGACATAATATGAAAGAAAAAAATACAATTTATTAATAATATATAAATTATTTATTTAATGTATTTATTTATTTTATAATTTATTTTATTTTCTATTTATTTTCTTTAAATTTTCTTTTTTGCAGAGCTGTCATTATTTTAAGGTGTACATTAATTACATTAAGCTGTACTTTAATTTACATGTACATAAAAACATCATTGTGTTCCCAAAATGATCTTTGTCATTACAATAATGAGAATTTAACGAGAATTATCATTGAGACGAATGAGAATTACAAACAAACTCAATAGTAAAACACATTACAGTCATGAAAATTATGAAGGGAAATGAGCTTAATTGTTAGCGTTTTAAAAAAAGCCCTTCATTTACTTCATTTTCTTTATGCAAAATATAATTTCACATTATTTTCAATTGATTTAGGGTAAAAAATGACCTGGACGTGTTAACTCAGTTTTCTTGAGACTTGACCAACTTGACCTTTTGACTTGATTCTACATGACACACAATAAATCCTCCTCTTTTCATCATTTTAACCACAAGCGTCTTACATAATCTGATGGAGCGTGTTAAATGCCTTTCTTTTTTAAACTCTGATCAGTAAAAGTTCATCACCATCATCCTCCTTGTAGGAAACGATGATAAAACACACATCCTGCTTGTAAGCAGTTAATCAGAGTCACTGATTCAACATGCATTGTGTTTTCTGATGATGTAAGTTACTGTATTGTGTTTGGGAAAGAGGCGAAAGAATTCGTCCCACAAAAATACATTAGAAAGAAAGATCACCGTGTTGATTATGTATTTGTGTGTATCAGTTACACATGCTATCATGACTTATAAAGAGCACACTTAAAGACACAGCCCAGAGTTACAGGATCTTGTATAATCTCATACACACACGTCCACAGGCATTACGCTCTCTCTAGCCGAGTCTGACCAGCACCTGACAGAAAAACAGGACAACTGCCATTTTTTAATGAACTAGAAAAACTTTCACTGCTCTGCCTATAAAAGCAAATTTAGAGATGAATTTTAACATGCAGCTGCAACACACATGTGCTTGGAAACGATGCATGACTTGGCTCTATAGCTCATGTTTACAGTAATTACAGGGATTTCTGAGTATGGGAACAACTTGGAAAATATATATGATACCACACATCCACACTTTACTGATGGATCTCAGTCGAAAGAAATCACAAAAACATGTCCAGGTCACATTCAATCGCAAGGGGGGAAAAAAACATTATTATTTATTACATATTTAATAAATATTATTATTTATTACATATTTTATTACATATTTGTTTTCATAATTCTTTAATTAATTTTTGTAATTTAAATCAGCATTTTTTTTTAAATTTGTAAACATTTATTTTTGTAATTCTTCTCCCCATATACTGATGCTTTGAAGAACCTCTTATGAAACACTAAGAACTTTTTTTTATCTACAAAGAATTAATTCATTAAATATATTATATTATTAAAATTAATTAATTAATTACATTTTTTTATAAAGAAATCACAAAAACACGTCCAGGTCAAATTCAATCCCAAAAGGAATTTTTATTTTTTTAAATTATTTTTGTAATTTAAATCAGCATAAATTAAAGACAGCACAACAAGCAGTATAATAATATATAAATACTTTAAAAATATTTTTAAAAAAAAATGATTATTTTTCCACATTACACTAATGATAATGAGATTTTTTTAATGACATTTGGGATAAAAATCACCATACCACAACGTCTTTATGGGCTTTTTCTATATATTTAGGGTCCTTTTTATGATTCCTGATAATGTAAATTCTCATTTGTGGACTTTTTACATTTGTAAACATTTATTTTTGTAATTTTTCTCCCCATATACTGATGCTTTGAAGAACTTTTTTTATATATACAAAGACCCATATAGCTCCTCAAGAACTTTGTACAGACAAAAACTGTTCTCAAAACTCTAAAGTGCTCTAAAGAGCCGCTGAAGAACCTTTATTTTTAAGAAGTTGCATGGAACTTCAAGCTAACGAGTTTCTAACATGCCTGAGCTCTGGATTGTGTCCTTCTGGTCAGTCTGTGGTCGGCCTCTCGGCCTTGAGTATGTGCGACCGCAGTTCTGGCCAGAATACGGGGCCCTCGACTGCCTCGAGCCCTGAGTAAACAACATACACAGGGCCTGACCCAGATCAAAAGCCTCCTTTCCCAGAGCCACAACCAGGAGAAACTCTGCTGACCAAAGACGCTATATTTGGAACAAGGGCGCACATTCTTTTTCCTAGAACGAGGTGTTTAAGCAATTGCTGCTGAGAAAGAGCTGCTTTTTTTAAGAGGTCCAGGATTTCACAGAGCCAGTTCTGTTTGACCTACTGACTGTTTCATGTCAAACACGCTCTTTAGGATAACCTGTGAAGATTGTAGAGGTTTTTGCGATTTGTGCAACAGCAGTTAATAATGCATTGGTGTCGCTTTATGAGGAAGGAGATTCATATTTACTCAAATTATGGGAGGTCACTGCTACTCGCATTAAAGAAATGAATACTGTATTAAATTGATCAAAAGTGACAGTAAAGACATTTATAATGTCACAAAAGATTTCTATTTCAAATAAACGCTCTTATTTTGAACGTTCTATTCATCAAAGAATCCTTAAATAAATATGTATCAGTAACAAAAATGTTTTTAATATTAATAATAATCAGAAATTCTTAAGGATCATGTGCCACTGAAGACTGGAGTAATGATGCTGAAAATGCAGCTTTGATCACAGAAATAAATTACATTTTAAAATATATTCAAATAGAAAGCAGTTCTTTTAAATTGTAATAATATTTCACATTTTTATTGTATTTTACTATATTTTTAATCAAATAAGTTTTTTTGACTTCTTTCAAAAACCTATTTGAATTAAAATGTGATTAACAGCAGAATTTGGGTATATTTTTCATCAAACAAAAGACCTAAAATGCTGTATATATATGAATCATTACTGTCCAAACAAACTGATTCACTAAAATGAACTGAAGTTGTCCATTATGGCCTCAGTGATACTTGTTTGGCTGTAAAGTCATATGTGCAATAAAATACTAGTTTTAACTACTCTTCACGTCAGTCTTGACCATGAACTTTCTACCAAAGAGTAAACTAAACATTAGGTCAAAATAAATTGCTAAACCAACAAATGCTAAATCTGACATCATTCCTGCTCCTATTAATCTCACCACAAGAATCATGAGAGTTATTAAGCTTTCATATTACAGAAACTGCAACAGGTCACAGTGTTAACAGTAAAAGGAGTATTTGTTTTTGTTATTTAATGATTGGTGACCACAACTATTATGCAGTAGAGATAAAATTCCTCACAACCTCCATAAACATCTTCTGATCGTGTGAAGTCGTCACACTCTTTTATTGGCAGTGATTAAAGCTACCAAAACATCCCAGTTTTGCTTATTACTTGCATCATATTGCATAAAAACAATCCAGAGATATAGAGTCCGATTAACAGGCCATGTGAGAATGTGCAGGAGCTTGTAAACACACCGATTTCCGCAAATAAAACCACAGAATTCGAGAGAAATGGAGGAGTGACTATTGTTAGCGCTTACTGTAAACGTTCACGGGTCCCGTGTTGCGCAAAACACGTTAGCAGCGGAAGTCTCCTTAATGCACAGTAAGGGCAGGTTTATCTGGAAAGACACGGTGAAAAGTGTGACGAGTATTAGCTGTCATTCTTGTACATTAAAGTCAATGGCATGTGACAGTTTGACATAAATCTGATAGATTAGTGGTGATGCAAAATATTGCCCTCTTTCTTGAGGCTTGATTTGAGTTCATGGCAATGCAATACTGCATAATGGAGAACTGAAAGTCTGCAGAGAGAGAGAAAAGAGAATTCATCGAGCTTTAGGATCACCAAAACAAAACAGTTAATATTGGGCAAAATTAAAATAAAGAATAAAATAGCAAAAAAGATCATATATAATAAATTAAAATAAATCATAATAAACACATCACTAACAATGAGAACCAGTAATAGTGATGCTTGACAAAAAGTACTGTGCTTAAAATGAAATGAAATGAAATAAAATAAAATAAAATAAAACTGGGCAAAAAAAGAAATTAAAATAAATAATAATAAACACATCACTAACAATGAGCACCAGTAATAGTGATGCTTGACAAAAAGTACTGTGCATAAAATAAATAAAATAAAATAAAATAAAATAAAATAAAATAAAATAAAATAAAATAAAATAAAATAAAATAAAATAATTTAAATTAAATTAAATAATAAAACTGAGCAAAAAAAGAAATTAAAATAAATAATAATAAACACATCACTAACAATGAGCACCAGTAATAGCGATGCTTGACAAACAGCAAAAAAAGGGTGGGGGGAGGCACAAAAGCAAAAAGACAAAAAGTGCATAAATAAAATAAAATTAAAATGTTAACAACCAATTAAGTCTAGCTATTTTTAAAACAGTATGTGGAGCAATATGTAATTATAAGGATTTCACGTGACATCATTATGTTGTGTCACGTCACATCAAAATATGTTCTAGCATCTCCAAAATAAATTCAGTTTTTTGCTTTTTTGGTCCAATTTTGTGTAAAAAATGTCGTAATGCTTGACAATCTGGTCAAATAGTGAATCAACAAGGAGATGCTAAAAAATGCAGCTGATATAGCTTCCAGTTCAAACACAATAGAAATGGACAAAAATGGCAGAGTACATTTTGGCCAATGTAATCCGGATTTTCTATGCATACAATAAATGCATCCTATACGTACACATACTGCAGAAACAGCACAGGTATGATAGTATTCTGAACGTGACGAGAACATGTCGTCTAAACTTGGCAAACACCTGTGAGGTCATGAGTGTTTGTTCAGACAGCATGTTTCCACTGTTCAGCACAAACAGAGGAAACGTCTCTACATGCATGTGAAAGCATGAACCTGCTGCTGTTTAAACACACACAATGTTAAAGCGTGTTTGTGTGCATGTGATTTCCTGCGGCACGACTGAACTTTCCAGTGCAAACGTCAGAAAATGACATTTCACTTTAGCTTTATTCTAAATCAATAATGCATTTTTGGAATAAAAATGCAATGTAATTATATTTGTAATTATTATTTAAGGAATTGTTCATGTCTGTAGCACAAACACTGCAGGATGATGTGCACTCAACTTTACTATTAAAGGTTTGATCACACCACTAACCTCAAGTACAGATGCTAGTAATAGTGATGCATGATTTTGCAAATACTGCAAATGAAAAAAAAAGTACACACAGTACTACAGTCCATAAAAAACTAAATAAAATAAAATAAAATAAAATAAAAATACAACTGCATACTTCCAAAAAATAAATTTACCATTAATGGTATAAATATTAAAACAAAACAAAACAAATAAAATACTACTGCATATTTCCAAAAAAATAAAATATACTATTAATGGTATACATACTATTAAAACAAATTAAATTAAATTAAATGCTTCCAAAAAATAAAATATACTATTAATGGTATACATACTATTAAATTAAATTAAATTAAATTAAATTAAATTAAATTAAATTAAATTAAATTAAATTCTCCCAAAAAACAAAATGTATTATTAATGGTATACATACTATAAAATTAAATTAAATTAAATTAAATTAAATTAAATTAAATTAAATTAAATTAAATTAAATTAAATTCTTCCAAAAAAATAAAATGTATTATTAATGGTATACATACTATAAAATTAAATTAAATTAAATTAAATTAAATTAAATTAAATTAAATTAAATTAAATTAAATTAAATTAAATTAAATTAAATTCTTCCAAAAAATAAAATGTATTATTAATGGTATACATACTATTAAAACAGAACAAATAAAATAAAATAAAATAATGAAATATTAGAGATTAGTGTTAGAGATTATAACTAACACATTAACAAATAAAAAATAAAAAAGATATAATTAAAATAAAATAATACTATTGCATACTATTAAAAATAAAACATACTATATATTGCCTTTAAAATAAAAAATATATATTATGTTAAAATAAAATAAATAATAATATATAATATTTAGACTTAGAGGTTATAACTAACACGACTAACACTAATATGAGCAGTAGTCATAGTGATGCTCGCCTTAGCAAAGCACAAATGAAAAAGAAGTACTATGCAAACATGAAATAAAATAAATGTAAAAAGTAAAATAGTACCCTCCAATTAAGTCCTATTTATACATACATACTATTTTTAAAATATAATAAGAGGTTACAGGTTAGTATTAGAGGTTTCATCACATAACTAACACTAATATGAGCATAGTGACACTTGATTTAGCAAATAGCAGAAACGAAAAATGGCCTTCAAATATTCCTGGAACATAAAACGTCAACAACAGTGCTTTCATGTCCACCGACTGCAGAAGTACGAGCGTGTTTGTACAACAACAGCGAGGTCCAGGAAAACGGCAGGAGGCCGCAGCCGCTCTCGCTCTCCAGCACCTTCTATCAACAGGAAACATCTTTTCACAGGCCAGGAAGTGTCACTGTCTAATTGGCTCGGTGTGATTCAACGAGAGCTGTTTTCTCAGCCAATGGGAGGGCGGTTATTTTGAGCGGTGGTATAAAAGCCAAAGCGCTCATGGATCTCACAGCACACGCCGGCGGTGAGCTCACAGGGACGGCAGACCTCTGCTGAGTTACACCGCTGCTCTGAGTCACTTCACAAGCACTTGCTGTAAACGCAGGGCAGAAAAACTGACTCACAAAACACACAGATTTTCTCATGGGCCGCTGTCATTCGCCTATAGCGTGGACAGATCATCCTTTGGCCCGCTGAACCAAAGGAAACTCACCATTAACCATCACGTTTTACCATGTTCTTATCATTTCATTGAGTACAGAAGACTCTGCATTGGCCAGATTATAATAAACAGTATAATTAATTTATACTTCTGTGTGTTTGTTTCGACTGGTAGTGGATTTTCAATCCAGTTTAGCGAAATTAGGTTCTCTGCTGAGTAAATAAAGACAATATTTAATTAAATAATGAATAAAGATGATGATGTTAAAAAAAACCTGGGTATTGCATTTAAGTAGAAAGAAAGAAGTCTCTTCTGCTCACCAAGGCTGCATTTATTTGATTAAAAATATGGTAAAAACTGTAAAATTGTGAAATATTATTTTAATTTAAAATAACTGGTTTCTATGTGAATATATTTTAAAATGTAATTTATTCCTGTGATCAAAGCTGAATTTTCTTCAGTGTCACATGATCCTTCAGAAATCATTCTAATATGCTGATTTGCTGCTCAAGAAACATTTCTGATTATTATCAATGTTGAAAACAGTTGTGCTACTTTATATATTTTGTGGAAATTCTTTGATGAATAGAAAGAACGGATTTTTTTTTTTTAAATAGAAAACTTTTGCAACATTATATATGTCTTTACTGTCAGTTTGCATCGATTTAATGTATCCTTGATGAATAAAAGTATTTTAAAAAACACCAAACTTTTGAACAATAATGTATATACTGCATACTGCTAAAATAGTAGTATGGCTGAATGATATTTGGAACACCAGAAATGTATGTTTAAAGGATTAGTTATCATCTTTTACTCGCCCTCATGTTCTTTTTTTGACTTTTTTCTTCAGCAGAAAACAAAAGAACATACTTGTAATCACATTCAAACATTGGACCCCATTGACTTTCATTCTGTGGACCCTCTTCAAAACATCGTAATTTTTGGGTGAACTATCTCTTTAAGACCTTCATACCTAATCAAGTACTTTATAAAAAGGTGGTCAGGCTACATGCACGAGGTCATGTGGTTTACTTTTTTAAACGTAGGTCTGTGATAACATCACCTTGTAAGCGAAAAGGCTACAATTGACTCGTGGCATTACAGTCAATTAAGCTTTTGGAATTGACTTGGCGTCTCGTATGTGGGGCATTTCAGAATGGTACAATTATGTGTCAGCATCTTCCTGTCATTTATGCAAGGGCAATGCATAGCTACAGGTCCAAATATATCCCCAGCCCGTTCCTTTATGGGAGCAAAAGAGCCGAACGGCCTCGGCACGCTGGCGGAATTCTGTAATTAGCACACGCCGCTCCGGAGACAAAAGGACTGCCGAGGGTCAGGAAGGAGAACAATCCTACAGCCGGAGCACATTCCAAGAAAAGCCCAGCGCGTAGGAATCATGGGTACCTACGACTCCTTCACACCAGACTGCGACACGGTGAGTCACCTCGGCTAAAAGCAGACGATGACATAAGCGCCGTGTTCGGAAAATGCGCGGTCACCTAGAGAGCAGGTTGAATGGTGATTGTCTGACCATTCATGAAAATTAAATAAAAATGTAAATAAATAAATTAAAATAATAATAACAACAAAAATAATAATTAAAATATTTTTTTTTATTATTTAAAAAAATAATAATCAATAATTTATGTTATTACTCATTTAATTAAATTTATTACAATTAGGATATTTCACCATTTATTCCAAACCTATATGACATTCTTCTGTGGAACACACATGGAAATTTCCATTTAAGCCTCTTCAAAAACAACTAAAATGTCCTTACAAGTTTGAAATTGATATTTACAGTATATTTTTGCTGCATTTAGGTTTAGATTTGCCAGCAAACAGCTTTGCCTCATATGTATGTATCCCTCAAAGACGCATGAAGTACTTCTCATAAAATTAATCAATATTTTTACTTCCAAAAAAATTGCTATTTTACAGTAAAATTACATATATGATTTTAAATTATTTGCAATTTTATATTGCATATAGTAAGCTACTGTAACAATTAACAGGTTTTTACACTAGTATTTTTTTACTGTTTTTCTGTAAAATTACAAACATTTTTACAGTGTAGCTTTGTGTTTTGTGTCTGTTTCTCATATAAAGCTACCATCTGACTTTGAAAGATTTGTAATATAGTGCAAAAGTCATATAGACAACATTTTGTTGATTTGCTGCTCAAGAAACATTTCTGCAATGTTGAAAACAGTTGTTCTGCTTCATATTTTTATGGAATTTTTGCTGAATACAAAGTTCAAAAGAAGGATTTATTCAAAATAGAAATCTTTTGTAACATTACAAATGTCTTTACTGTCTCTTTTGATCAATTTGGACAATATTTATGATACTTTTATGGTGCTTTTTTTTGTCTTTTCTGCAGGTTGTTGGTATAAATCACAGTCCAAGTTCAATGCAATCTCCCCAAAAGAGCAGATTGCACATCTTGCTAAACATCTCAATTCATGTTCTACAGAAAATAATGTGTAAATGGTGACAAAAGTCTTCATTTTAGGTTGAACTATCCCTTTAAAACCATTCAAAAACAACCAAAAATGTGTCCTTACTAGTTTGGAACTGATATCTAGAGTATATTTTTGCCCTTTGCTGCATTTAGCTTTGGATTTGCCAGCTCCACATGCTCCACATGTACGAATCCCTCCGAGACGTCTGAAGTACTTCTCATAAAATTATTAATACGTGAGCAAACACAAGACAGAAAGAGTTCACCTTTAAATACACACGTTCAGGATGTTCCTCTGTTAGTCTTTGAGTGGGTGGCCTGATATTTAAAGGAGCGCACGCTCACTTTACATCCATTTTCTCTCCTGGTGGTCGTATCGTGAGGACGTACGGTATGTGTGTGCTTGGGAAACGGCCGTTCGAGTCTTTTCCATCTTAAAGTTAGAAGGAAAGTTCCTTAAACTTTGGGTTTGCTAGATTAGAATAATCCCCCACCAACCCGTCATTAGTGGGATTGGAGTTACGCGCCACACCCAAGCGAGATGTTTCCGGCGCGCTCTAAAAATGGCCGTCTGATGATGGGGTCGGCGTAGAATAAGCGAGGGGTACCTAGTGTTTTGGTATTCGGATGTTTATTAAGCCACATGCACACAGGAAAGTGAATCACACGCTCATGTTTGTGGCTTCGTTCAATGCCAACATTTTTACACACGCTGTAAAAACCGTCCCGGGCCACCCTCAACGCCCACACTGAGCCACAGAGCTGCCCTCATTACAGACAGGAAATATGTAAATCAGCAAACAAAGAGTGCAGAAATATCATGCGTGAGATCTCTGTTTGCATAGAGACAATTGAGACAGCATGAATCTTCTTCTCATGAAAAGCATGAAGTTCTGTGATGGTTTATACTGCTAAGTCAGCCAAAAATGAAAATTTGCTTAAAATGTACTCGCCCTTAGGCTATCCAAGATGTAGATGAGTTTGTTTCTTCATCAGGTTTGGAGAAATGTAGCAGTGCATCACTTGCTCAGCAATGCAGTGAATGGGTGCCGTCAGAATGAGAGTCCAAACAGCTGATAAAAACATCACAATAATCCACAAGTAAGTCCAGTCCATCAATTAATGTCTTGTGAAATCAAAAGCTGCGTCAGGCCAAAATATGAGTCCATAATCCATAATAATACTTCCTCCAGTGAAAAACTCTATCTTCCATTGTCTCTAAGATCAAAATTTGTTTAGAGCTGTTTTGGACTGTTTTGGCTTGTAAACGGTGCTTGATTTGTGCAGATTTCTCTCCTGGGGGCGTATTACAGAAAGTTTCTTATCTTAGGTCTTAACTTAAGACATGATATCTTAAATTAGGATTTTTCGCAAATTCGTATTACAGAAGCAAATCTTAACTTGATTTGGGATTCTTATCCTATCTTACAAAATAGTATCTTATCTCTAGTTAGGAAATCTTAAATGGCATCATCAAGCTCGACAATCCACTCTCAGGTCTGTTACCAAGCAACCAACACTGATGATGAGGTAAATAATAGCTACTTCACTTTGAAAATCGCATTTTGCAAAAAAAATGTAAGGCATTAGTCACTTTCACTACAACCAGTAATGCTCCGTGACACATTTGTTGGTCTCTGTAATGCTGGTTGCAGTTCCTGTGCTAACTGTAATATGTTGTGTGGCAGTCTGTAGTTACCAAAATATAACACATCTTCAGGGTCCTCCAAGAGTCTTTCTACCATTAAACATCTTCGTTCTTCATTTTCAACTATTAATAAATGTAATACCATTGTCGGACATCACAGTTGTAAGCGTTTTTTTCCGTTAGCTTTCAAATAATTTTGAAGTTAGGACAGCTGTGGGGTTGTCCTAAAGTTAAGTTTTTAGGATTTTTTGTCAAGTTAAGAGGTTTCTGTAATACCCCTTTCCTATCTGTAGTTAAGATAGGATAACGCACTTAGGAAATGCTGTTCTGTAATAGCTTTTGTCCTAAATGTGGTCCTAACTGAAATTACCACGGTTACCAAACAGATAAGATAAGATTTTAAAGTTAGGATCTTTCTGTAATACGCCCCCTGCTGATTCAGACCAGACCACTTTTTCATTGGAGAAAGGAATATTATGGATAATGGACTCATATTTTAGCTAGAAGCAATGGTTTGAAGTAAAAAATGTCTTAATAATGGATTTGTTTCTTGCAAGCGCACAGCTTTTGGCTTCACAAGACATTAACTGATGGATTGGAGTGGTGTGGATTATTGTGATGTTTTTATCAGCTGTTTGGACTCTCGTTCTGACGGCACCCATTCACTGCAGAGCATCCATTGCTGAGCAAGTGATGCAATGCTACATTTCTCCAAATCTGATGAAGAAACAAACTCATCCACATTTTGAATGGCCTGAGAGTGAGGACATTTTCAGCCAAAAAATACTCAATATGAACTCAAGCTTCTCTCACCAAATTCTTTCAAGACCAAATTGCTGCAATCGAAATTTAGGTTAACACCTAGATGAAACATAACTGAACTCCACTATATGCAAGATCAATATCATTTTCCTCTGAGCTTTCACAGACACAAAGTAACAGAAAGAGAGAAATGAAGTCAGAATCAGAATTCTGATGTTTCTGTTTAAAAAAAAAACCCCGCCAAACTCAGCAGTTCAGATGCTGTAATGACTGATAAATGAAGCTCAGGAGCCGTTGAGGTGAGATGGAAATATCTGACAGCATCAGGTGAAACCTCAAGAGTTCCAAAGCTTCCTGTTAGTCAGTGCGTCTTTAAACCTTAAATAAGCCTCAAGTTAATGTACGAAACCTGTTGAGTCATCCTTTGGGCCGTGTAAGTGTGTGCGCAGGGAACGCTGCAGCTGTTTTGCAATCACAAACTTTCTCTGCTGCTTCCTTTGAGCAGCACTTCTGAAAGTACACATATGAGTGACATGCAGCCAACGTTAAACCGCACAGCGTGCCATTGAGCATCCATCTGTCACCTACGAGCACACTACAGTCTTAAAAAGGTCACAAAACGGGTTTTACAACCCAACGCCTTTGAAGAATCATTGCAGAGGATCACTAGAATGATTGCTCATAGGTTTAATAATGAAACCAGTCCTCTAACAACATTAAACTTCAGTTTGTGCATCGCCCTGAAGGATTTAAATGACTCCTTGAATCGTGCGTGTGTCTTGTTGAGAAGCTATCCGATCAAGATGACTCAAAAACAGCTAAAAAAGGATTCTTTGCTGAATCTACATTGAAAAAAAAGTACATTATTTACTTAACTAGAAATCATTTTCACTCAGAAATTGCTAGTAAATGTTACAAATAATTACAAAAACTATATATATTTTTTAAAGCTGTAAATAAACTATTAGAGAATGTTTTACAGGAAAATACAATTTTAATCTCTCTATTTTAAAATTTCATGTTTAATGCTTCTTTGTAATTAGGCTAATGGTGAAATTTACTAGCAATTTCGGTAACACTTTATTTTAAGGTGTTTTTTTGTTACACGTTACATGTACTTATTATTATAATAACAATAAATTTTGCATAATTACATGCAAGTAACCCTAAGCCAAACCCTAATCCTAACCCTAACCATAGAACAAGTACATGTAGTTAAATACTATTACTCAGTACTTCAATGTATAATTACACTGTAACAAGGACACCTTAAAATAAGTAGTGTCTACACCCATTTTTTTCAGTGTAACACTGAATCAAATGATATATTCTGAGGTAGAAAGACTGAAATAGTATTCCAATAATCTTTATTTACATCACTTTTTTACAATAAGGTGTTGCAAGGAACCACCGCAGAAACTTTATTTAAACTTTAAGCAGCTGTTGGCCATTAGTTAAATCAGTTTAAGTCGCAAATGTAAAGTTCACATGAATGAATATAAAATCTCAGCTCATGTTATGAGTCACATGAGAAGATATCAAGGGCGTGTAAACGGTTAGTTCTCAGTATTCATCATGAACTCAAATGGACTGTACAATACTTCTCATTCACACACAAGAAGGCCCGTTGCTCGGTCCTGTTCTTCAGTTGAAAAAAGGTCAAGATTATGTTTGATTTAGGTGTAAACAACAGAAATGAATCATCCACATCTTTCTACCTGGACAAACGGTCCACATGCATTCTCCACAATGGATCTTTTTACTGACCCTTTGATTTATATTGCACACAAAAACTGGAAAGGATTTCTTGAAAATCACAAGCTCCAATCAGATCCACCTGCAATGCAACTTCCAGGAGTCAAAGTGCACATTTGTACTGGTCCATTGGCTGAAAAGTTTATCATATGTAACTTATACTGTGATGCTGTTAAAAACATTTAATGTCTTATATTTCTCATCAAAAGCATGGTTTATACTGGTTAGGGGTGGTTTTGGTGATGGTGTGGCCATGTTGCTTACAAGCTTGAAAGTCTGAATAAAAAAATACATATCTGATTACATGTATATTAATATTTACTATGACAACATTCATTTTTATCACTCCTCAAGAAATACTGTAAGCTTTTTGCACAAAAGGAGTGCATCAGGTATAAGAGAGTGCAACAGTGATTTAAAGCAAAAAAGTAGAACTACACAAAGCATTGCAAACAAAATAATCAAAATAAAAACTCTGGATAAATATAAAACTATTGATTTAAAGATGTTGCTGTATGTTTAACAATATACTTTAAGATTATTGCAACACATGCATATGATCAAATACGATCATCAGGCTTTTGAGGAATATTTATTAGTTCATCTGTCAGCCATCATTATATGTGTTTTACCATCAAACTAAGCATATAAATATGTGACCCTGGACCACAAAACCAGTCTTAAGTGTCAATTTTTCAAAATTGAGATTTATATATCATCTGAAAGCTGAATAAATAAGCTTTCCATTGATGTATGGTTTGTTAGGATAGGACAATATTTGGCCGAGATACAACTATTTGAATATCTGGAATCTGAGGGTGCAAAAAACTCAAAAAATTGAGAAAATCGCCTTTAAAGTTGTCCAAATGAAGTTCTTAGCAATGCATATTATTAATCAAAAATTAAGTTTTGATATATTTATGATAAGAAATTTCCAAAATATCTTCGTGGAACATGATCTTCACTTAATATCCTAATGATTTTTGGCATAAAAGAAAAAATGAAAATTTTGACCCATACAATGTATTTTTGGCTATTGCTACAAATATACCCCAGCGACTTAAGACTGGTTTTGTGGTCCAGGGTCACATATCATCTTACTAAGACACATTATTGGAGATACAGAGTGACGACTGATATTTATATGCATTTTATGTAAGTATCTGCTATGCTGTCATAAAGACCTCATCGACTTAAATTACAAGAATTTCATCTTTTTGGCCATATAAATATCAGCATCTGCACCAAATTGAGTATTTTTGCTCAGTTTAAGCTGAAATAAAACTGACGTTTCTATTTAAAGAAATTATTTTTTTCAGGCTGATATGTCAGACTTTACAGGGTTAAAAATATTATTGAAAATGAAGGAATGTGATTTTTCTGTTCTTGTGCTGCCACAGAGAATGATGGGAAATGTAGTTTTGTTGCACAAGTATTTCACCTCATATCCAGTAGCTATAAGTAGCATTGTTTGGCAAGCTTGATTGTTCAAACACAAAATATGAGGAACTGAATTGTACCATCAACACTGACAATAAAAACGTATTTATGACCAATAACAATCTGCTTCCACCTGATATGACCGTATCATCCTCACATAACAGGTACCTGATATTTCCCTCTTTCAATCTCTTTTCATCTCTCTCTGACTACACGGGTTTCAAAACTGTCATACTAAGAGTCTGACACGTTCTTTCACGAAGATCTGAAATATCTCACAATGAAGGATGAAACAGGTGGAAAGGAAAACACAAGGAAGATGATAAACCTGAATGAAAACACGCGTGAATTTCTTCTGGAAAAAGTGAAAGCGTAAACACTGACAGATGCAGCAGGTTAAGAGAAAAGACGTGTGAGCTTTTGTTTTGGGCGGCAGAGTAAAACTATGGCAACGAAGGAGAGAAACTCCACGCAGCTGTTCATGCATGTGCACGTGAGGGATTTCATTATCATGTGTCTGCAGGCACGACGGACAGCAGATGTGTGTAGGATCTTTCCCAGGATGCTTTTCAACGTGCCCCTTTGGCGTCACTGTTGCAGCATGACAGCTCTTTATTAGTCTCACATCTGACTAACATCATCAACCTAGAACCTGCCACTTATGAAAAACAGCCAAACTGTCACGTAATCTATTGATATTAAAATGAAAATGTCACATTTGCAGTGGTTGTGCATTACCTTGATACACCATTTGTGGCATTTCCAAGAAATAAAACAAATGAAATGAATGACAGATTAGGTTTGCCATAAACATCAGGCAATTCTGCATATAACGATTATATAATATTCAAAGTTAAATGCAAAATTAAAAGTTAACACATTCTTGTAAATGACATTTTAAGTTCTAAAGATAACCATGAGCATACATTAATCATACAGTACATTAATCCAAATGCATCCGTAATATATTAATTTAAAACTTAAAACTTTTATTAAATCATATAGCAGGAATCATTTGCATATTTTAAAATAAATTTTAAAACAGAAAACTACGCTTTTATTAACTTAATAAATAAATTCATATTTAATGCTATAAAAACATTCTTGTGACAAGATAACAATGATGATGCTAGTGATCATATGTTAATTAATCAAATTAATCTAGTGATCCTAAAATGTCCATAATATATTAATTTAAAAAAATGTAAGCTTTTAATCTTTAAGCGTATTCTTTTTAAATATTGTAACAAATTAAGTTTATATTAATTAAATTAAATTAATTAATTAATATTGTTTATTTACTATTATTATCCTTATGTAATAATAGATATCATTTACAGAGCAATATAAAAAATGTACACACACATCTATATTTTTCCCATAAATTAAGCTTGTATTGAACCTTGTAGCATCGATGTAGCTGCTAAATACATGCAGTATAATCTGTGTGAAACAATTAACCAGTTTAGTCGCAGGTTCAACTGAAGTGATGTGAAAAATAAAAAAAATGTAAATAATTGTGCTGCATGATCCACTAACATCCATAGAGAAAACACAGAAAAACAACAGAAAATATGCAGATTATTTCACTTGCTACGAAGTTCCGGAAACCAAACTCTCAAAGATTTAATGTGATTGATTAGTTCTTCCTCAGATGCATTCATAATATCAGTCTGGTACCTTGAAAACACAACTTGTTTCCATGAAAACCGTCTAAAAACCTGTGCTTCTGATTATCAGATTAGAGCTTCTTAGATCAAGAAAGCTTGCAGTTTTGCATGCATGCATCAAACATCGTTAAATATTGTGTGCATATGCATCAGTGAACAGTTTGAGACCAGCTCTTTGTACACAGATAATGATAAGAGCAACGTTAAAGGAAATACTCGGGGCACTATTCGCTAAAGACGTGCATCTGGAAACTATTATAAAATTAGGAAAAGCACCTATTATGAAGTCATTGTAGTGATGCAACAATATTTCTGCAGTGCCACTGACCCGAATCAAATCACAGCAGCACTCACTTATTTGTGCATTGGGACCGAATTCTCCATTCAATCTGTATGTAAAGATCTGTTATTGATGTGAGTGTGTGTATGTGTGTTGTACGGGCTTCCTTTCAGGGCGGTATATGAGCATAACCCTTCTCACCACACAAACCGCTACTCAACCTCAACAACAACCTCCTTCCTCCTGTTTACGCCCGTCCTCTCGTAAACACTCCCACCCAGGAACAAAAACAACTAACCAAGCTAACTGTAAAGTTATGATATTATAAAGCAGAGGTGCTCGACTGGGGGGTCACGACCCGACAACGTGGTCTGTTATGGAGGCACAAACGTAAAAAAACAATATACGTACATAGTTTAGGTCAGCACCTTTTAAATGGGTGGAGAAACACGTTCCATTTCTTATACTGTTGGTGTCAATGATTATTGCGTCCCATGTGAACATGGAAAGGTTTGAACTCATACTAAACTCAAATCAGTGAGAACCGAAAGACTGAGGTGGTTCCTCTAGCAGGAGCATTTCATTCATTCAGTTTCCCTCATTTTATCTCACTTCCATATCAGCCTGATGCTACTAAACAGTGACAAAACAGTAAGTAAACTGAAAATGTGCTCACCCTCAGGACATCCAAACTGTAGATGAGTTTGTTTCTTCATCAGATTTGTAGAAATGTAGCACTCCATCACTTCCTCTTCAGTGAATGGGTGCCGTCAGAATGAGAGTCCAAACAGCTGATAAAATCATCACAATAACCCACACCACTCCAGTCCATCAGTTAACATCTGGAGAAGACAAAAGCTGCATGTTTGTAAAAAAAAACAAATTCATCATTAAGACGTTTTAACTGCCACTTCTGCCTAAAATACAAGTCTATAATCCATAATAATGCTTCCTCCAGTGAAAAAGTCCATCTCCTGTTGTCTCTCATATCAAAATCCAGCCACATTTTTTTGAGAGCTGTTTTGGCTTGTAAACAGTGCAGATTTCTCTCCTGATTCAGATGAGATGACTTATTCACTGGAGAAAACAATGCTATGTATAGAGGACTCGAATTTTAGCTGGAAGCAATGATTTGAAGTTAAAAACATCTTAATTATGAATTTGCTTCTTACAAACACACAGCTTTTGGCTTCACAAGATGTTAACTGATGGACTGGAGTGGTGTGGATTATTGTGATGTTTTTTCAGCTGTTTGGACTCTCAGTCTGACGGCACCCATTCACTGCAGAGCATCCATTGCTGAGCGAGTGATGTAGTGCTACATTTCTCAAAATCTGTTCCCATGCAGAAACAAATTCATCTCCATCTTGGGTGAATGATTCCTTCAACAAAGCCAATGATTTGATTTCCTGTTGACTTCAGTGATCTCCCAGATATGTCTGGAAATCATGCTCATGTTGATTCTAATGTGGAGATGATTTGTTGCAGGGTTAGTTCATTTGTAAATGCATTTCAGGAGTGAAGTCATGACCTCTGAGGGCTCTCAGGTGGAACAGAGACACACTGAGGCTCATTTCAAAATGAAAGGTGACAGAGGCATTCGGTGATTCATATATTTTGTCAGCGATCACCATGGATCAGTGGAAAAGGAAAGTTCACTCAAAAATGAAAGTGCTGTCATTATTTACTCAACCTTAAGTCAGTCCAACTCATATTAGTATTTCATATTACCCTTTTATGGTGGTTTTTATTGCCTTTTTTTGGAGCTTGACAGCATCTGGTCATTATAAGCTACAAAAAGAGCTATGTAACGAGTGTTCAGAAAATGTCAGCTTTCATGATGCATGGAAAAAATAATAGCATACAGATCTGAAACAATATCAGGGTGAGAAAACATCTTTTTATTTTTGTGAAAACTATTCCTTTAAGGATGCAATTTCAGTGTAACATTAAACACTAACAAGGCCGTGCATGAATGCATGTGGTGTTAATGCAGATTTTGGAGAGAGACGAGCAACGCATGAGTGAAAATGAAAACAGAGAATATAAACACGTGTTTTACGGGACTTTTCCCCCTTTTGAACGTTTCCGTATCTTTTGAAAGCAGATGAACGGCTCAGGTTGGGACAGGAAATGGTTAAGGTATGAAACTCCAGCAAAACCCCCCTTTCATTCCTCTGATGCTATTCTCAGAGTCTAATGACAATGCAAACGAACAACTGATTAGTTCTCATTACCAGTATTACTACAACGAGAGTAAACCTGGCAAACGTTCAGCCTGCCACCTGATTCCTCACACACAAACTTCACACCCTGCTCTCCCCCCACTCACCATCATGAACAGCACTGTGACTGCAGTGGAGTCATTCAGGTTCCTGGGCACCACCATCTCCCAGGACCTGAAGT
>JAFVLL020024991.1:0-11726 GCA_021397915.2 Tor tambroides | reverse complement strand
CTCTCTTTCGTCTCTCTTAATGTCAGTGTGTTGCCACTGTGAAGCATCACAGAGCTCGAGTCTGTCACTTAAAATAATGCTGTCAGATCTGTAATTTTAACCTTGAAGCAATTAGCTGTTGTTGAGCCGTAATGAATGCTGACACCTCTCGGAGATGATGAAACCCCTAATTGCTCTGTAAGAATTGAAGCTTTTGACATTGCTGCTGACAGAATTTTTCCCCTTCCTTTCTTGTGCTCCTTCATGTGGCCACACGTACAATGATGGTGGCTGGTTTGAAACTTGAAAGCTAGCAGAACTTTTCTGCCATCAGCTGTCCCGTCACTTGAGCGGAAAAAGGAGAGGGGAAAAGGCTGGTTTTGCTGAAATGATGAGAGCGTTTAAACCATGATAGCACTCAGCTAATGCATCATTCAGCAGAAGTGTCATGGATGAGCGTTAATGTCACGACAGGAGCAGGAAGATGACTGTTCCAGCTTAGACAGGAAAAGGCTGATGAAATGATGGCTCAGGACACTTGTAATAAGTTTCCTCCTTAAATACCTGGCAGGACTGAGTGAAGTGAGGACTATGGGATTTATAGAAATAACAGTTCGCTTACGACTTCACACACACACAAAAAGTCCAAAAGAAAGGGTGCACTTTTAAATACCTGGATGATGCACTTAATTAACTGGAAAACAAATGTTGGACACTTAATGAACTCAACTGTCACATCTGAAATTTCTTAGTGGAGACCGAGGGGCTCTCAGATTTTAACTTTGGATGACAAAATAGACTAATAAAATTTTGGAAACAACTATAGGAATAGATGTGGGAGTACATTAGTATATTTGCAGTTAAAACAGCCTTTTCACCATTTGTGGATATTGGCATTGGAACTTAATGCAATGTCCAATTATTTTTTTAGGAAAATAAAATAAAATAAAATAAAACCGGGCACACTACTATATGCCAACCCAACACACATATTCCTGGGAATGTCTTTTACATCCTATTTTAGATTTTCATGCATTCCGGCTTTTATCCAGTCATTTTAAGCAACCAGGTGAGCTGCAGTAAAACATTCCGTCCGTGCATATATATGTGAAATTATTTTTATTTGTCTTTCTCTTTAGGTTCTTTCTCTGAACTACACATGCATCATCTGTGAATAATACCTAATAGACATTTGCTCTAATGATTGAACTGATAACTGGTGAGAAAGGTATTTGGTGCCAGGTTTTAACACATTCTTCCAGCCCATCAGCTCTGAATAATAAGTATTATCAAGTCAACAATGAATATATATTAGCTGAGGCATACATTTCGAAATGTCGATATTTTTCTAACATCAAACTGAGTTGTCATTTCATATTTATTGCCAGTTTAATTAAAATTATTTGCACTTACGAAGAATATAAAAACAATATGTGAAAGTACGTGCAGGAAAAGACGTTTAATCATCACGTTTGTCCCGTAATCTAAAGGCACTGCAGTTCCTATTTTATTTAATACCGCCAGATAACTGTCAGATTTTCTGCTTGTGAGTTTGTTAAAAAGCAATGTGGCCATGGATATTAGCAGTGGGTCCCGATAAAAACAGTGACTGTTGAATTGAGTGCTGATTAATCATTTGAGTGTTTAGGGACAGATAGTTCTTAATCATGATAACCAGGCAACTGAAAAGCATCTTTAAAGGTATTAGTCCATTTCACACATTCGCTAAAATTTCTAAAACTTGCTAATAACGCAGAGGTGCACCACGATGCCTGTCAACCACTCCTGCCTCCTGGCAGAAATCCCCTTTCACACTTTAAACGATTCTAACCTTGTTACACCTATTCTTCCATTTCAGCCTGCTTTGAAAATGCACACGCTGACAACCTTAAAATTCATCATCCTGACACCTCACCATCACCACAGGGCAAGATTAAGAATCCAACCCACGATAATTAACGGACACCCAGATGCTTAATGTGGCGCTTCCTTGCTGTTTTGAGAGGCACTGCGATGACTAGGGCCTTGAGTGCGTCATTTAAATCCCACACGACTGATTGTCGCCTTTCAACGATTCCGTGAGTGACCTTGCAACGTGACCATCTTCGAGAAGTTCGTCTGGATATACGTCCCTGCCGTTTGAGTATGAAAGATGGCGCGTTAAGAAAGTGCGAGCGAGTAATGTGGTAATGAGCGGGCCTCTGAGAGCTGGTGCGTTTCCCTCATTAGGATAATAAGTAAGACATCCCTAACATGACATCAGCTGGAAAATGTGGCAATTACAGAACCTTACTTGGGCTCATGGAAGCAACAAGAACAAACCAATTCCTTGCAGCAATCTGTTCCTATAATGTGTGTCATGTAAATGAAAGGTCTGAACATCCTCTTTTAATTTCACCATCTCTTCTCTCACCTAGCTCGTTAACAGTCCCTGGCTTCCCTCATTTCCGCCCTTTGGAAGTCAATTTTAACCAGGGGTTAAATAAAACGAACAGATCTTGGTCAGAAGGTCACAGCAAATTGAGCATTTACTGCCCCACAATGTTTTGAGGATGCTGCTATCAAGCATCACTTCCTATGAATTAAATTGATATTACACTTTCAGCAATACCACAGAAGGCTAATGTCTCCACACTCAACTTGCTGGTGGCGCACAGAAAAGTGAAACAACATGTCAACATAATGTTTCCACTACAAATGCTGAATACAAAAATGTAAAAAAATAAAAAAATAAATAATGCACTTTTGAGGTATCTTGTCTGTCTCAAGGATTTGCTTGCATTGTGTGTGTTTTTTTTTTTTTTGTTTGTTTGTTTTTTTTTCATATAGTCTAAACATTCATAGCCACTCCGCTTTCGATTAGCCTTAAAAATAGACAAACGTTTGAAAATGGAACTGAACTGCAAAACCGAGTGCGGAACGTCAGAATTTATCATTACTCATTGACTCGGTTAAGTCATTCTCATCAGTTATGAGCCTTGTACAAGAATTTACTGTCCCATAATTTAGAACGTTACGCATGTATTTTTTTAATAAATCAAATATCTTACGATATAGCACTTTTTTTCGGGTTCTAAACTTATGTTAATATTCTTTGATGCGCTTTAAATATTTCCAATTAACGAAAAACAACTGAAAAAAATATGGAAGTTCTTTAACGCATTCCAAGCGATTCGGATGATGCAAGTAGAGCATCAATGTGCAGCTTATATTATTGGCCCATATTAAATGAGGTTATTTGGCGATAGGGCATGCAAGCCGGGCACTACAGCTTTACAGCTGAACACAGGCTTTTTTAATTATCTACAAATGACTCCATTGGCTTTAATATTGAATGTGCTAAATTAAATTCACAACTGACTGAATTTGTCGTGCGTATCCTGCAAACGCTAAAAAAAATCCAACTCTATAGAGGATACCCATAACTTTGTTAGTTGTAGATATCCGAAAGTTTAACAGTTTTGACTTTTTGAATTTCGAATTTTGAATTTCATTTGCTTTTCAAACATTTTTCTCTTAGATTAACTAAAATTCTGTTCCTTGTGTTTATGTGTGTGTTTCTGAATGTTGGCTATTTACACTGCGCTTTGTTTGCATATATTTTATATCATGTTGAGAGAGCTGACTTTTTTTTTTTGTCCTTTCTTATTATGGAGAAAATGTAAGACATGCACTGGCGTGCCCATCTCATATTGTTTCAAACCACATAGCAAAGGTCAACTTGGCTTTAATAAGAATTTAGCAGTGCAGAAATCAGCAGCCTATTCTCCAATTAGAGGAACCCAAACAAACGCGCCCTGAGGCTATTCGATCCTGCAGTCTATCCAGTCCTCCAGGGGATGTTATCGTGCTCAAAAAAAGAAAAGCATTGTAATGTTCACTTAATTACATTCCCCTAAGAAAACCCACGTGATTACGTATAGGCTACTTACGTTTGCTTTAAACGTGAACATTTCTCTCATTTCTCATTTCATGAAAATCGCCCTAAGTAATTCTGACCAAGGGAGTGGGCCTGAGTTTCTATAACTAAAATTGTGGTTTTATGCTAGGATACGAAATATTGCGGTCATGTATTATGTATTGTGTAGCCTAATCTTTGGCTAGCATGTTTCTCATTTCGGTTTGGCTGCGTCTCTTATTTAAAATTCCTTTTGTTCTTTTTAGACCATGTTTATACACATCCACTCACTGAGACCTTTTTGTTCATTAGCTTAGTATTAGAACTGTGCTATTCAGTGTACAACTAACACGAACTGGGAATTAAATACTGATTTGTCTGGGGAAAAAAAATATTTATGTTTAAATCGTTAGGCTAAATGAAGAAAGTGGGTTTCTGCGTGGTTGTGTTCTTTACAGTATTATCCAAAGTGTCGCTGATTAAAACGAATGACAAATAGCGAATATTAATCTCGGCAGTGTTCCACAGAGGTCTATAATTGTTTATATGAAATGTTTCTTTTAATTCACTCACGCTGAGAAGGCTCACGCCTGCTGTCTGTCCGCGGCGGTTCTCCCACAGAACAGCTGCCAGACCGGGAGCAGCTTCGCCATTCCCAGAGCAAATGCGTCAAACCATCTATTCTCATATAGCAGACCGGTCCCGAGCCTTACATGAATACACGCCTATGCTAATGAGTTCAGACGGGCTTATAGAGTTTACAAAGAACTTATGTTGTTCCCTAAAAAGTAGCTTATATAGGCTACCATACAGTTATATATAAATAACAGGTTTTGTTAATTCCTCTTAAACTGATGTTGTACCTGTGTTATGTTGCATCATATACAAGTGCCGAGAATAATTAGAATTATAGTTAGGCCTAGAGATTTAGATGTTTAAATTAGATTGTTTGCTTTTAAATTAAATTAAATGTTTCTTTCTTTCTTTTTTTTTAAATCCAGGCTTTTAAAAAAAAAAATCAATACGCCTGATGCTAAAAAACATTCAATGTGTCTTTCTTGAATTGTGCAGTGGGAATCAATTTTTAAACTTACTTTTAAACAACAGAGCAGCTCCAAAAAGGTCCCATTAAATTAGTAAATACGGTCCCTTTCAAGAGAAAGCGTCTGACATTAGCTTTTTATCATTTTGTCTTTATTTCACCCTTTCTTTAAATCTAATAAACTTTATAAGCGTATGTACTGGTATAAGTGTATTTGTACCAAAAAAGACAAAACAAACAATCTGACAATGAACAGTCCTTTTACTGTCACGGTCACAGGCTCGTCTGGTTTAGTTTGGCCTATACGTCAGAAATGGTCCATATTAAATAATACATCTTTTTCTTCGATAAAATCGTCTCTTAGTGTTGGAGAAAAAATGCGAAAGTTCAGCGCAGTCTGTCACATCACGTGTGATATATTTGTCTCTCAGTCTTTTCGTTTTACCGAGGATGCGGTGTTCCCGGTATTGGGTTTGCTATCGGGTTTAGTGCCGGTTGTCCCCCGGGCCCCAGGCCATGAATGAGCACTCTGGGGACGAGCGGTCTCTGGAGAGATGGATGCGGTGTAGACGGAGTCCGGTACATACTGCTGTACATGGCAGCGGCGGCGGCGGCCGCTGTCGTGCTGTCCACGGTACCTAATAAACTCGGGTGGTAGAAATAAGGAGATGGGAACATTCTCTGTAAGGCCGAATAATTTCCAGCTTCAGCCAGCAGTTCTAATCCGACAGCCGTCTGCCTCTTCCATTTCGTCCTGTAATGAGATCAAAATACAAGAAATCAATTATTAAACTCTCCATGGCTCCTTGGACCAGACCGTTCGAGAAGTGAATGCTGGATTCTAGTACAAAATAAATGTAGGTAAACTTCATGTAAATAAAACCGTTAGGTCGAAATGGTGTGTAAAATACTATTGCTAATTGTTTTTGACTAACACAGCTTTTTTTTTTTCTTTCTCCGACTTGTTTTCGATTAAATATGGCCAAATTGTGATTTCCGATCCGTTTAGAATTCAGAGAACTCTCTACAACAATACACAGCATGAATAAAATTCGTTGCCTAAATATATAATAATAGCTATAAGAAATGTAATACAAATATGGAAATTGTTTAAAAGTGAACAATTATTTAGCAGGGAAAAAGTCAGAAAATATTTTAGGCGTTGCTTAAGTAGCGTTGTTCATGAACAGCTAATTGCAATCAAATGATTTAAAATCATTTAAATATTACAAAACTGTAAAATACAATTTCAGACAGAATGTTAAATTATTTGATCCATATATTTTGTTGCGCCGTTCAGATATTTAAAGCTCGCTTAATAAGCTAATAATAACAACAACAACAATATTAACTAATAAATAATAATCTAATAATAACATCTCGAATTTTGGCAACTGCAAAAGTTTCAGATGTAGATACAAAAATATGGTAAATGCTTGCAAAATCTAAAAATATTTTATTATTATTATTATTATTATTATTATTATTGTTATTATTATTATTATATTTCATAAAAGTTATAGGGAAACTTACCGTCGGTTTTGATACCAAGTCTTGACTTGTGTGTCTGTGAGGTTTAGGGCTGCTGCCAGGTCCATTCGGTCCTGTACGCTGAGGTATTTCTGTCTCTCGAAACTGCGTTCCAGCTGGTTAAGTTGATGGTCGGAGAAGGCCGTCCGAGCTTTGCGAGGTTTTTTAGAGCGGACTGGCGGACTGTCTCTCGAACTAGAAATTTCCCGATCGCCCTCTTCTTTTGCTCCTAAAGAAGTTAGTAAAATGAAAATTAAAGGAAATGTATTATAAAAGTTGTTCATTTCTATAGGCTATTCTTTAAGTGAGTTTACTCAAAATGAGAACACAGACTAATCATTTAGTAATTACTGTTTAAAAGGTTTATTTTGGTAACTTGTGATTGCTATAGGCCTCTATTACATGCACAAATCAAAATCTGGTTAGGTCTGATTATTTCGTCTTGCTATAGCAACCAATATGAGTACCAGGGTCTTTAGAAAAAAAATATACCAGGTATACAAAAACATAGCCTACATATTTGTCTCCCAAATAAATTAGGTCGCTCGTATGTAGACGAAAATAATACAGCAAAACGAGCAGGATCGATATGTCAATCTATCTCTATTTGTAGCAGTTTTTGCTGGGCTCCGTGATCCCCCCTCAAGGAAGAACAATAATCTCTCTAATTGACTCACTAGGGAGGATCCCACACCGGGCAAAATTCACCAGCCTTTACATCTGTTATGTTAATATCAGAGAATAACCTCAGTGACCGGCTACCGATATTGTTATTGTATTGCAATACTGGTTCTTAATGAAAATAAAGACAAAAACGAAGCCTTTTATTTGGCCTTAATATGGACGTCGATTTTTTTTTTTTAATAATGATAATAATAATAATAATATGTAAAAATACTATGGGTATTTTGTATCACTGAATGCATGTAATATTCAAGCAGTTGGACCACAACGTTAATTGTTACAGCCCAGTAAAGAAATATTTACGTTTTGTCCAAAAATCCGTTTTAATTTGGTTATTTTATTTAATGTACGCATGAAACAGTTGTGAAGAATTCCATAATTCTATGCGCTTTCAGCTTCACAATGGAAAAGATTCTTAACTCACGTGCTTAGATTTGCAATAATAAACAACACAGAAAAGTTTTTTAAGACATTTAAATGTAATCATTATTTTTGTAATCTATTAGCTAATGGTATTTTTATTTCTCGGTACGATGCGATGTTCATATTACTGTGTAAATAATTAAATACAACGTAACGACAATAATACGTGTAGGCTATATGTCACTTTTTTGGTAATTTTTTGAATTTCAAAGAGTTATTAGTAATTGATTCAATTATATTAACAAAAATTATTCATGTCAAACGTGATTGCTACTGTGATCTAAAGGTCTAGCCTAAGTTTTTTTTTGTTTTTGTTTTTTTAAATGTATTTTTTCATTTATTTTACATATAAAACGCACTCTTACCGTTACATTTTAAATCGCTCTGAATGTCATCTCTTTTGTCCAGTTTGCTTCTGTTTTCATCTTGCTCTTGTTTGGGCCTGATGCCGTCCGAGGCGGTTCCGCTCTCTGTTTTGGGGCTGTGATGTGGAGATGGTACACTGGTGCTGTAAGGAGCGCACGCTGCTAGCGGTTTACTGTCGCCCAAAATGTCTTTGATTAGAAAGGAGGAGGTGGCAGTCCTGGGGGCACAGCCAGCCTGACCGAGCGGATGAGGCTGCGGTGAAAGCTGCAAACTCTGAGCCTGACTGTGATGATGATGGTGATGGTGATGCTGAAGGCTGTCTTGGACCAGATGCGGCTCGGGATGCTCCATCGTAACTGAGATCGGGGATGAGGGGGCTGTTCCCACAGTGTCTATCTCCGAACATGGTGATGGGGTCGCCTGGCTCCTGAAATCCACTGTTCTGTTACTGTCACCAAGGCGAAAATCTCCGTTCATCAGTACTGAGCTGCCAGAATTAGTTGTGGACAAAATAGTGTCTATTCCGAAACTAGACCCACTGGATCCTTCCATAGTATAAGAAAAGGATGAGCACTTAAGTCGTCTTCATAACAACTTTCCTGTACAATTTTGTAAAAGAAGAAAAAAGAAGAAGAAGAAGAAGAAGAAGAAGAAGAAGAAGAAGAAGAAAGCTTAATCGGAATCAACGAAACGACTAACAGAACTCAAAAGTTAACGCAATAAAAAAAGCCCCGAAAAAGTGCAAAATAAACATTACGCGCAAATAAAATCCTTGCACTTAAGCAAAGAAAAAGAGAAATATAGCCTGCGCTCCAAGATGTTGTTACATTCAAGGTGAAATGTGGAAAGCAAGTGGATCTGTGTAGTCCACGTCCTTTTGTTATGGTTATTGAACTTTCTTTCAAAGTTGAGGTGTGGAGAGATTGGGATGCTCTAACTCCTCGACATCACGCTCCCTTTTGCCACTAATCGTTGTAGTGTTGCTCTACAATGACTTCCTACATTGACGTCATATTTTCTTCTTTATTATAACACACTCCTCGTGTTCCCAATCTCTCCTCTCATTGGTTACATGGTCACGCGTCTGTCCAATCAGCGATTTTTACTTCACCATTACACTTTAGAGCCACTCATTGATTCTGCAGTGCTCTTTTGAAACCTTCCCTCCGCTATAATATCTCAGACGGCATCTTCATTAGACATAAATACGTTTATGGTAACACTTTACATCATTTTCTGCATGTTACACATATTGCTTGTTGCTAAAACTAATTACCACACAGTAATAAACAACAACAACGACGTGAAGTTACTAGATGTTCCACAAAATAATTACACAAAAGTATAGTTCGGTAGCCTAATATTATCCAGCGACTAGCCAACTATCATTTAGTCTACTCTGTGATTATAGCATTCAATTAAAATGTAAAAATATAAATGAACAAATAATATCAAAAGGGTTTACTAATTCAATTGTGAACTTTGTTTTAATGATTGCATTGTTTACTTGTTTAGTATTCATTCATTACATATGCTTTGTATCAGCTTGTTTTTTTGTTTTTTCCTTTCCAGTATATATTTCTCCAAAAGAAAACCTCACAATAATAATCCCTATTGGCAAAACAAAATTGTGTCATTTATTCTTTTAAGAGCACAGAGACAGTGAAACGTGCTAGAGAAATAAGCCCGTTTTGAGCTGATAGTCATTGTGTGTGTCAGGGCCTTTGAGTGAAAACACTGATTCTAAATAGCTCAAGGGAATGAAATGATGGCGAATATTGTACATGACATATGCCCGACTCGTATCTTGCCTATTTTCTTCTAAATAAACCCTGGGCCTATTCTAGATTTATAAATCAGTTTCATTTCGTTCACTTTGTTTATAGATAAGAAGATAAAGTGAGTTAAATGGAAATATTTTCAGATTGGTGAGCAGAAATTAAGTACCAACAAATATATAAGCGTTTAAATCTTTACCTCTCGTTAAACATTAGGAGGGAAAGAATTCTTGATAAAATAACCATTATCTTACAACACTGTTTAATGCACGACTTTAATTGTTAATTTTGAGTGACAGTTCAAAATGTTTTATATGCCGTTGAGTGCGTAGATTTATACTGAGAGGAGGATGATGATGAGATATATATGGAGGTATCTGATGGCTTACATGTTCTCCAACAGACGGACTGAGAGATGGTTATATCAGGCTGCTGCGTTCTCTAACGTTGGTTTGTTACGGTCGAGCTTTCCGTGGATCACTCCACTGTGCTCCCAAACCTGTTTGCAACCTCCTCCTGTAACGGACCGAACCGAGATTCTTTAACCTCTTTTATTTAGCTGAGCGACGTGGGAGTCATCATTTAGGTTTGTTGTGCGCACCGCTTTAATTTCTTTCACAAAAAGAAAATAAATAATCTTTAGAAAACAGTTTTATGTGGTTATATGTGTTTATAGATGTTTTGATTTGTAATAGGCTATAATTGTTATTTACGTTTATTATATGTGCCTGTCTGTTTTTGTTGTAAAGGATTCCTTGAACATATGTTTTGGAAAGACTGTTTAAAAATATCACTATCAAAAATATAAGGGATTGCATGTTAGTTTTTCGTACACGTTCCTCTGTTTTTTTCTATCGGGGGGCTCAACAAACTCTTTAAATGTTCAGTCTGTTTAATAATTCATACTGATTTACATGACTGTACAGGATACTGTCTTTTAAAAATATTTTATTTAAAAGTTTTTTTGTTTAAATGTTCTTTCTGTGCCACGTATTCTGCTGTTTCTTTTGGCGACTACTAGTTGACCTGTTACACATAATACTAACTATCTGGTTAGAAGTTTCTGCAAATTTGGTGACTAAACACTACAACGATAAATATCTACGATAACTGTATACACATGCATGCTAGTGTCAGTTTGAATTATATAAATATTGTGCTTGGCTTGTTAGCTTGCCATTCTTAAAATGCCTGTATTCTGTACTGAACTGAAATAATTACTTAAGTCGTGGCTAATTGGTAAATTCTTGTATAACACGCACTCCCTGACATGATTTTACACAAGCTCAGTAATAACACTAGGCGGCGACAAAGCTGTCTCAGAATTCCTGTCAATAATCTCTTGAAGATTGCTGGTTAGTGCAGGGCAAAACCTCTATGTAGCTACACATACCGACATCAAGTTTTACCAACAGCCAAATTCAGCTAAATGCCTACATAGGTGTCTGGAATATCTGAGGTGGTTACATGAAACAATTAAGATACACTGTAGGCTAGTTAAGGTTGTACTCTGAACTGACTTTAATGAATTTAAGCAATATCTAACCTTTTTGCAGCCACATCTAAATACATTATATTGATTTCCTTGCAAAAAGTTTATTTTAACATGTTTTAGAAGATTTTTTCCACATATAATTATTTGGCCATATGATATTTGCTGCCATAGCCTACAGATATGCTTGCCCTTTTATACATATATTCAAATTTACTATCTAATTGAGTTAGAGGAGTGAAATGTGTTTTGCCCCAAGATATGTGAAAACGATCTATTGGCTATGTATGTCTTTCCGTTGAAGAAAATCAAAGCGATGGTTGAACACGCCAGTCAATCTCATGAGACTCCAGCAGCATGTTCATTAACAGTTCACTAATTGCAGCAACTCATTGAGCCTCAATCAATCGCTTTATTAGGTTTAAGGGCGCCGCTGGAACAAATTGAATACAACCAGTCAGGGTATCATCTGATCAGCCGGGGCTGATGGTCGATGATCGGACGGTGAAATTGTAGTTTGCACTGTATTGATTC